>VWYK01116182.1:0-19921 GCA_013399775.1 Semnornis frantzii | reverse complement strand
TTACGCTACCATAAAATACAGTTCAGCCATTTGCAGTTATAGTCCAAAATATTTGCACCACAAATGCAGCTGTCACTGCACTTCTTAAGTACAGCTTCATTTTTTGAAAGGTATAAAAGTGAAAAAAAAATATATTTTATCAGAAATACGAGTCTTTAAACTGTGTTTGCAGAAGTCTTGGCACTTAAAAACAAGGGGTTTGATCAGAAAATTTAAATAGCTACAAGACCTACAACTTTTGAATGCATTACAAGTAATATGCTAAGACAACACTTTTTTATGAAACTAGCTCTATGGACTGAAGAATGACTACTGCCAGTTTCAAGTAGTTGCATAAAAGAGCTGAGTCAAGTACTTTGGTCGCTCTCCAAACTTCAGAGGAATAATTCTCAACTTATCTGTTAATTTCTACTACCAATTTAAAATTCAGTTTATGATTATTCTGAGCTAGCCTGAAGAAGCTCACTTTATACTTTAGGTACAGTTCCTTATAACCTTTTGTACTCAGTGTAAGCAGAGAAGACCAAAAAAGTTCCCCTTTTGGTACAAAAATTCTGGTGCCCTCATGGCACCACTAGCAAAGCATTACAGAGTACAGGACTTGGCACAAGATCCAACTATGTAACAATGCCCCACCATGTTTCACTGAATGAAATGAGGGATGACTTTTGTCCATCACATACAGCAAAAAATAATTCTGTATTTCAATGCAATACAGCTTTCCTTGGTGTTACACTGAAGTGTTACGAGGTAGCCATTGATAGCAATGGAGCTGAGGAAAGTGAAGATGGAAAACTGCAGGTAACACCTCCCAGCTTGAATTATCTTATCTGAGTGAATCCTCATGTTATGAGTTGCTGTTGTAAGGGTGGCAGAGACAAACCCATTCATTCAAAGCTCAGGTTTAGGACTCCATAAGCTTAAGAAAACTTAGCTGGAATCTCAGTCTAACAATAAAATTCAGAACAACAAACACAAGTTAAAAAAAAACCCAAACAACACCCAAACCTCAAAACCAAAACAAACCCCAAACATTTTGATCAGAGGCAAAAAGAGCAAAGAAAAAAGAGACACAATTCCTTCTCACCTCAGTGTGTTCCAACAGATTCAAACCATACAACCCAGCAGAACGAGCAACTCTAGCCAGATAACGAGCTATTGAATTCACATCAGTAAAGGAAACATGCCTTAAAAAGGAAAAGTAGGAAAGATAAAGGTATATTAAATTATTGCCTCTGGTTTCATTTTAATTGTACACATGGAGCTGAAACATTTATAGCAAACACTAAATAATTTGTGAATGAACAAGCAGGCACCAGATCACCAGATTTCATTATTTTTAATTAGTAAAATAATTTATCAGTCTTTGTATTTCTATCACAAAAATGCTTCTAAGCCCAAAACCATTTTTAGATAGAGAAGAACTATAATAAAAGTCTGTTTATTCTTTCAAAGAATAAAACTCTCTGTCCACATCTGATGGAATGTGCAAGTATAGTTTGAGGTATATATTTTCCGGAATATGAAGAGCTAAATTAACATTTGGGTTTTTTTCATGCAAGAAGGTTGACTCTTAAGAGAATTTCTAGAGAATCCAGGGAGTAATCAAGAGGTCTCCACCACGGTCTTAATGCTAGCATCAGAGGAAAAAAAAAAATTGCTCATTTGTTACTTTACTCAATTCACATTTTCACAGAGGCTACTCCTGTTGAACAAACTTGGCCGCCCACATTTCTTTTTTTTTACCCAGTCTAAATAAAAGACTAATTGGAATTTGGAGTTTTTTCCCCCTATTCTTTTGTTGAAAATTTTCAACAGATCAGGAAGCAAAAGACACTCCAAAGAGCATACTTCTTTCTAGGTTTTTTAATCCCTTTTCTACCTTACACACAGTATCACAAAAAGCTGCAGACTGCCAGAAATCTAACTTTAAATTCATCTGGAGTAAGTTTATTTAATAAAGCTTTGGAGGAATGATGCAACACAAGCATCATTTCTCCAGATAATATTGATCTCCGCAATCTCGTATAAGAATAAATGACAAAATTTGAAATCAAATCACTTCTAAACAAGCATTGACATTGTGAAGGTTTGGGAGTTCCCCGCCCCCCCACACTTTGAAATGACCCAGGCTAGACTGTCAGCCGGCTGGAAGTTAAGAGATGAAGCTATATTTACAGCTCAGCACAATATACAAGCAAATATATACAGTATATACAGGAATATTTACAGAAATATACAAGTTTAAGGTAATACAGACACACAACTCCCCTCCCAGAAATCAGAGACCCCAGNGTGAAGTAGACATCACCACTGTTTTCCTTCACAGCCTATAGTACAATTTTTCTCTATTGAAATATTCCAATTAGCTCAAACCAGCACAGACATCAACAAAAAAGAGCTCCTAAGTTTCACTCAATTTAACAAACTGAATGCCACGCTTCGATTTGTCCCAACGAGCTTTCATTTCTATTCTGTACTTCCTGTTACACCTACTCTGTCCTCTATAAAATAAAAAGGATTTTTGACAGCCCTCAAAAAACCTTGCAGAAAAAAAGCAAACAATGAAAGTTCTGATGTAATTTTCTGAAAAAGCTGTAATAGAAGATAAAATGCATCAAGACTTCTTGATATATTAACAATTAAAGTAAGTCTCATATTTAGTACAAATGGATCAGTCAGTCTTATTGTGTTAACTGCACTAAAACCTAAAGGACATAGCACATCTGTATTTTTTCCTGTTTTTTCAAGCTCCATAAAATTAAACTAAAACTAAAAGCCACAGTGGGGAGCTAAACATACACGATAATATGCAGAGTATGTGCTATCACAATTTCACATTGCTATGAGATTTTAAAGAATCTTTTTCAAACTGAGGAAAAAAAAGTATAATAAATCTGCATCTACAGAAAGTCTGTGAAATGTGGTTTTATTGTTTTCATGAGTTCATACTACACCAAATACCTTTGAATACTTGTTCAAATTTCATGTTTATTTAATTTTGCTCATGTACCTGAGTGAAACCTTACTTGTGTTAAGAAGTTGTTTGTTTTCTTGGGAGGAAAAAGAAACAAGATCTACTTCCTCTCGCACATAGTGCTAATTGGTCTCCCCTCTTTGAACTAGTTACAAAACATTAAATTAAGGTTGCTGTTTGCAGTCAGGCCTGCCAGCTCCACAGATAAAGAAGAAAGAATGAACAGGAACAATGGGAGATGGAATCATGGAATTGTTTTGGTTGGAAAAGACCTCCAAGATCATCAAATCCAACCACTGACTTAACGCCATTGCCATTAAACCACATCCCAAAGTGCCACATCCAGACATTTCTTTAACACTTCCAGAGCAGTGGCTCCATCACCTCCCTAGGCAGCCTATTCCAATGTATGATGAATCTTCCAGTAAAAGAATTTTTCCTAATATACAATCTAAACTTACCCTGGCACAATTTCAGGTTGTTTACTCTCGTCCTATCACCTGATAGGAGACTGACCCCACCTTACTAAATCTGTCTTCAGGTAGCTGTAGAAAGCAATGAGGTCTCCTCTCAGCCTGCTCTTCAACAGACTAAACAATCCATGTCTCTCAAAAATTATGTAAAATACCACACTATGTAAAACAGGGCAAACATTCAAAAAACAGAAAACAACATAGAAGAAGGGGGGAGGGCAAGGAATCAAACAAAACATATAATCTCAATTATAATAAGTAATTATTTTAATTAATGTGTAAAAAGTTTGGCAGAATGGGACAGTGCAGAGATCAGATACATCTGCCAAAGAGTAATACCACACTGAAGCATGCATGTACTCACAACTCAAACCAGGGAAGCTGCACTGCAGTTAGCTATCTGATAAGACGCCGATGTACTAAAACACTCCACAAAGCCATCAGCATCTAGCAGAGTGGTTTGTTTAGAAGCTATATATTACACAAAGTTTTGAAGGTAAAGCTTCAAATGTAATCTTTAAAATTCATCATCTCAAATTAGTGATAAACTCAGCCAACTAGCTGACAGCTAAGCCTTGGCTAGTTAGCTAAGAAGTTTGTCATCAGATTTTAACTACGCTTCAAAAGATAACCTAGAAAAATAGCAAATGAAATGTTCTCTCTTGTTCAAGTAAAGTCATTAGAACAAATGGTTTCCTAAAAAAAAAAAAAAAAAAATCTGAAATATCCCAAGGGTATTTCAAGTTGTGCCAAAACAAGACAGCTTCAGCAGAACTGATGCCATGAAATCCATTTACCAAAAGCATTAGCTGAGATATGAGGTTCAGCTGATGCTTCTTGAGTTACAGATACACTTTTAAGAGACTTTAAAATAGAGAATCAATTTTTCAAAAATTATTGTACAACCAAGTAAGAGAAAATTGATGCAATATCATGGTTTAGAGTAACTTCTTAAACATAATAGAACACCAGGGATGAGAAAACATTAACACACAAAAAATTCCATCTGATGGAGCCATGATTCTAGACATTATCCACATTGGCTGAAGTCCAGAACTGCTTTTGCTTTACATTTCTGACCATTTCTGCTACAGCGAAAATCACAGAATTATTTTGGTTGGAAAAGGGCTCTAACTAAGATCATATAGTCCATTATTTAACTCTACCAAGTTTTGTGCTAAACCCATACCCTTTAGCACCACAGCAATGATGTGAAGGGATGGTAATACAAAATTAATTTAGGTAATATTTTTTTCAAAGCAGATTATTCCAAGATGTTCCTCATGTATCACACAGTAGTGTATATCTGCATGCATAGTTTTTGGTATAAATATATACATGCTGCCTAAGATGAGAAAGAAAAAAGAAACCAAAATCTGACTAAGGTTTCCTAAGGGGAAAACTCTCATGCAACTAAAAATATCCAATTAGCTCTCCATTATGCATCCCACATGTGCACAATACACTGAAAATTATCAGTGCTGTACCAGTTAAGTCCAAATACAATCCATCACATTTCTTTTGCTTCATTTCAAAAATCATAAATTCGTTGCCAACATTAGGCACAGCAAAAGACAGCATGTAAAATCATAGGTTACAGTAAGGAAACAACTCATATCAGAGTTCAAGTCTAACATTTTAAACAGAAAGCAATATTTGCAACCAGCGAAACAATCATTTGGACTGAAGACTGTGAATCACCCTGTGCTTTAATTTCGCAGAAATATGTACATAGTGACGAGCTCTTTCCCTAAGTTCAGAAGACAGTGGAAAAACACAGTCTGTGTTATTTTATGAGAAGCAAGTCAGAGTCTCTGCAATACAACATAAAAATATGATGTTGTTTATATAACCATTCTACAGACATGCAAGAATGTCAATACATGATGCCTTGGTAGCTTTAACAGCATCTTCTACTGAAAGAGCTCAGAAAATATGTTTGTCAGCAAGTCCATGAAGATGTCCATGTTTTTTCAAAAAACTACATTTATAATCACTAATTCTATAATCATAATAGTGTTGTTATACTTTAACTTAGGACTGCAATATTTATGGGATAAAACATGCTGATACTAAACATCAGAGATTTCCACTGATATATCAGTGGTATCTGGATTATCTCCTCTTGATATAACCAGGTATCTTACCTGATATGAAATCAAAGATGACAATGCCATTTCCCAAAACAGCATCAATCCTGCATTTCTAACAGGCATGTGATCCTGCTCAGATATAAAATGTACCTTCATGTCCCAAACTTGACTAAGGCAAAGTATTTTCAGAAGGACAGACAATAGATTTCTATAAAAATTCCCAGAGCCCTTCTACAAGATACAGATGGATGAGCACCTGGACAGCATGGCATAGTTAATTAGCACTTTCCTGAGGTAACATCATGCCCTCACTGGTATGCAGCAGTGAGGACCAAAATAATGCCACACATATATCTTTAAAATTCATTCCATCACATTTGTAGAAGTCCAAGGAATCACGTATATCAATCTTTCCTAATATAAAATAGTCTTGCACCATGGAACCTCAAAAAGTGAAATGCCTAAACAATAAAGTAACTGGTAAAGCATACACTGTTAGACCTAAATGCACGCAAATAAGAGCTCTTTACATAAAGATCAAGTTTAGAATATATTGTACATATTTTGTCTGTGCTGCAAAGGAGACATCAGTAATGTAGTGACGAATAAAATTGTATTCTTCTCTTCCTCCTACCTGAAAAGGTTACTCTCAATGTTACAACCACGTGACTTTTAAAACTGCTGACCCAAAGCTAGAAGGAGAGATGCAAAGTCACTTACTCGGACACATGAAGGATGGTTTCTTTGCCTTCTTGCACTGAAATTTCAAGATCATTCTTCACATGCTCCACTGTCAGAAGAGCTCCTTGAAAAAACACAAGGAAAAGGATATTGAACCTTCTTCCAATAAAGCTGTCTTTTGCAGCAACAACAAACTAGTTACATTCCTTATCAAATAGGACCAGGTGACTTGACTGGCTCCTTCAAGTGAGATTGCCCAGGGAAGAAATCAATGTTCAGACTTATAGGTAAGAGGCTTCTTATTCTTGGCAATGCTTACAGCTTCAAATTGATCACATCCAGCATTCAGCCACCTGCAGTGAGCTCAGCAAGTGCCCACAGCAATACATTTTGCTTCTTAAAAGTATTCTAAAAATTAGTCCTGTTCTCTAGTAAACAGAGAATATAATGAAATTGCTTCTGAGTACTAAACAGTATAGTAACATAATCCATTCCACTCCTGACATATGCACCAAAGGAGATAATTAGTGAGCATACCAGTACTTTCTGACCAAGGATGGGACTAACTTTATCCTGATTTAATGTTTGTGAAACGGTTAACCATTTAACGATGAGCCACCTTGAAACTCTAGTCATGCAGAAGTGCAGAAGGTTTATACAGGGTTTTCAAAGTAGTTCACTAGTTACAGTAAGGGACAGCCTTTAGAAATAAAAGAATCATTTTAGGCTACATCATCAACTAGAAGACAGCTCTGCCTGTATTCAGATCAGCTTGATGCAAACCTGTTCTGATCTTGACGCTCTACTATAGCACAACTGAGTAGCTCAAACAAAGCACTGAGCTAAATTGGTTGTATTTCTGGATTGGCCCTGGTCCAGAGCTGAGCATAAGTAGAGGAGCTTGTGCTCTTTTGCTTTGCCCAGCAGCCAGCTTTTGCGCAGGCAAATATTACTTAAATAAAACTAGTCAAAGGACTGCACTCTAGATCTTGAAAGGCATCTAACCTGCTACAGACTTCCTAGTGGGTCATGCACTTCATCTTCCCTAAAAAAGCACAGACTACCCAAGGCAGGGTAAGTTGCAAGCTATTAATACACTGGCCTAAATACAAAGCACTGGAGCTATGAATTTCCTAGCTCTCAGCTCTGCTCAGCTGTCAACCTTCTTGTGGCATTAAGCTTTTATTAACAGTAAGTCAAGGTTCTTCCCATCACTCACTTATCCATCTGTGAAAGGATGACATCCCTTTTGCAGTATGTTTGTAAGACACGCAAGTACTTTAATTATGCACGGAAATGCTTTGAAAATGACAAGTATGATGTACACTAAGCTATGTAATTAATACTAATTACATTAAAAGTTACTACATTTTTGCCAGTGCATAGCCATAATACAAAGCAGGAACAAGCAGGATGAGTGTACTTGTCTTGATACAAACGTTTACCAAGCACTTCATTTGTAATATATAATGTTTCTGAGATCATTATACAATTTCCCAAATTAAATCTCTACTGCCACTCACCAGCTACCAAAAGCAGAGAATCTTCCAAAGACCCCCAAAGATGTCAATCATAGCTCTTAGTGCATCCTATCTTTTTTATATCAGTATAAACAAGTGCCAGGGAAAATGTTATTTGAAACTTGTGGTTTATTCTATCTTAAATTAGTAGTCATGCAAGTTCTACCCAACTCTGGAATGCATTTGGGAACAACAGCTTGAAAAAGAAATCAATAAACTATGATGAAAAATGGGGAGAAAATTTATTTTTAATAGTTGTAAGAAAACGGTATGGGATACGTATAAAAAGGCTGAAAGTGTAACGAAGGAGGTTCTGACATAATTAAAGGCAAAATTAACATCGAAGGATGCGAGAATTGAAAAGGCACGATTTTGCGGTGCAACTTTGAACCAGCAAACCAGAGCAGCCTAATGCTAGCGGCAGATCAAACCTGACAGCGATAGTAGCACTGAGGCAGAGCTAATAAACAAGCAATCTGAGTTAACGGCTGCCTCGCAAATTTTCCCTCAACGCGCAAAACCATTCAAGGGGTATACCTATGACTCAGTTTCTTTAGCTTAAGTTAAACCAAGCGCCGGCAGCTGTCAGCACTGCCCAGAGAGCTTCCCCGGAATGCAATCTGCTGCAGAGCAGCCGCTCCGCGGGCCAGGCAGGCGCGGCGGAGTACTCCCTGCGGAGCCCGACACGCGGCCAGGTTCCGGACCGGCGCCTCCCCAAGAACCTCCAGCGCCAGCGGGACCCCGCAGGGGCCGGTCCCTGCGAGCGACGTGGCCCCTTCAGCACCGGGCTGCTTGCCAGCAACCAGACCAGCCGCCCCCCTCCAATGACAATGGGTTCTCCTCGCACCCAGGGGACACGCCGGTTGCCTCATTCGGCTGTGCCAAGGCCGCAGCGGACACACCGCCCTGGCCTACAGTAGGCCGGCCCGTGAAGAAAAGGACGGACGCAGGCCTCCCCTCACGCCTCACCCGGCCCCACACGCGGGGACAAGCGCATGATGCAACACGGCGGCTCCGCGCACGGACAGGCAGAGGGGCGGCGAGGGGACGGCGTCCCACTGGTCCTCCTAGGAGAGCGGGGGACAATAGGGTGGAGCAAGACACGTTCCACACTTACCGAGAGGGAGGCTCCCCGCGTTGACAGTAAGACTCAATGCCGCCATACCGCCGGCGCCGCGCCGGAACCAAAGGAAAGGGCGGGGCGGGGCGGCCGNGCACGGCACGGGCCGGCTTGTCAGGGACCGCCCCGAGGCCCGCCCCCGCCGCGGAGCGGTGTTGTATACGTCACTTCCGGCGAGAGAAGCTCTTCTGGAGAAACGGGAGCGATAGTTGCTTCGTCCCTGTAGGGGGTGGTCGGGCTTCTGCTTTGTAGTCTGCTAGGAGGAGGAGCAGGAGGTGGTGATGAGGTTGGAGCTGGGTGGGAGAAGACTATCGGATGGTGTGTGGGCTTCTCTCTGCCGGTGGGGCACCCGCCTATGCTGGATAGAGGCTGCTCTACCTTTTAGGGGGGCGGTGCCTCTCACAGCCGCTCCCGCGGTTAGGTAGAGCCTTCCTGAGAGCTTTGAGGGAGGTAACTGTATAAACTGCTGAGCTAGACATCTGTCCGGCAGCAGCCGCACAGAAAACTTCAGTCTCTTTTCTATGTCTCTATACGTATTGAGGGTGGCAGAGCACTGGTTTAGGTTGCCCAGAGAAGAGCCTCAGCCACCGGAGGCATTCGAAACTCGCCTGTGCGTGATCCTGCTCTAGCAGAGCGGCTGGACTAGATGATCTCCAGAGGGTCATTCCAACTTATACCATTCTATGATACCCTTGTGCTGGTTTGAGGCTAATTTGAATATTATAATAAAATAGATTATAGGCTGTGAAGAGAATACAATGGTGATGTCTGCTTCACTCACAGGCTTGCTGAGATGTGTAAAAACAAGGACACAACCATAGATAAGAGAGGGTCTCTGGGAGTCAGTGTGTGTCCTGGGCTCCTGCTGTGTAACCCAACTAATCACTCTGCTTCTAACCCCCCTGGCAGATCCTCCAAACTCACCTTGCACGTAAGGCAGACCCTGGGGTCAGGTAGAAGGGTGGAAGGATGGTTGGGAGCTCCTCCTGGGGACTGATTTCCGGGAGGGGTGTTGTGTTTCTGTATTGCCTTTAACTTGTATATTTCTGTATATAACTGTATATTGTATATATGTATATGCTTGTAAATTGTGCTAGGCTGTAAATATAGCTGAACTTCCAGCTAGCTGAGTCTAGCCTGGGTGATTTCATTTTGTGTGGGGTGACTAAATCCCAAACTATCACAATCCTGATGCAAGCAAATCACGCGGTGCAACAGACACATCTGTGTACAGAGGTTTAAGCTGTCTGGCTTCATAAAACCTAATCTACAGGGGGTCAAACTAGGCTTGGAATGACTTGATGAAATACTCTTGTCAGCAGTTTCTTGCAGGAGCTGTTCAAGTTCACATTGTTGCAAAGGCAATGCAGTGTCATGCTTTTCCTTCCTCCCCCTCTCCCCACCCCCGCAGTGTATTTTGTAGGTGGTTCTGCAGCACCTAATGTCCTAGCAAATAAATTCTTGAATGCTTGATTGGTGGACCGGTGCTGGTTTTAGCAGAGGGTGTAGCCGGAGCATGACTGCACTTTCACTTACTGGCTTTTGTCCTTGGCTCCTCCTGCTGAGTTTCATTTCAACTTTAACGTTTCCCTACGTTAGCAGTTTTATGTTTCCTGGAAGCATGGGTATTGTTCTCACACATCAGGTAGATGGTGGTCTGTGCCATGTGTCTTCTTCACTCCCATTGTGGTAAATGAGCAGAGGAATAAATTGCAGCAGGTTTAGGTTGGACACTAGAAGAAAATTCTTCACTGAAAAGGTTCTCAAAGATTGAAACAGGCTCCCCAGGGAAGCAATCAAATCCCCATCCCTTGAAGTGTTTAAAAGATGCAGAGGTGTGGTGCTAAGGGACATCTTTTAACCTCAGACTTGGTAATTAGATAATGGTTGGACTCAATGATTTTACAGATTTTTTTTTTTCAACTAAAATGATTCTGTGACTCTATACAGCAAGTATTAGATGAAAATAAAGACACAGAGATGTAGAAAAAGGTTAACATTTGGTTCTGTACTTGACTTTGTATTTTAGTGATTACTTGGAAAGATTAAGTAATCTTTGTTTGTCTTGTCTAAATCATTGTACCTTTTATGATAATGTGCTTTGCAATTTCACATGCAGATTTTGATGTGATATATATCCAAGAAGCCTGCAGAAGATAAAGGTGAGAATTATGTATAACTGAAGCACTGAAATTAGATTAATCTTGGGCTTGCTGCATGGTTCAAACTTCAATTACAATCGATTTGCGGAATGTTTAAACTTATAATGGGTCAAAATATGAAGAAGGCTTTAACCAAAGCATACTGAATCTGTCTTGCTTGCTCTTACAAGTCATGCTTCTTTAGGAAGAAGGAAGACTGTAGATGAAAGGATTAGAGGCATGTGTTGTTCCTATATATGCAGCTTTAATCCAGCGTCATGGTAGCATTACAGACTAATGATGACAGCATGAGGTAAGTGATTATCTTGCTAATTTATCTGTAGATGTTGTTATAAGCTGACTTCACCAAGGCAACAGCTTCCTTAGATCCTTTTCCATGTATGCAGAGTGACTGTGAACACTTGATCTCCATATCTTTTGGTATCAATATGTCCATTCTTGCTGGAAATACAGCCAGCTTTAAGCCAATGAAGTCATACTGGTGTTAATGCTACTGTGAGAAAATGATCTAATCTAAGGACTTTAAGTATATTAGAAGTTGTCAAATAATTTGTGTGGTGGAAGTAACTTGAACACACTGTTGAAAACTGAATTTTGACATTTTCTTCTGTATGGAAACCAGCTTTTTTGTACCTTAAATTTCAGTGATAGCTTTAAGATGGTTTGAGTGCACCACTATTATAGCCATTTAGAGGACTTAATCTTGTGGACATAGAGGAAGTGAGAATGGGTGCAGTGCAATTTGTGGGCTACTTTGGCATTCACAGTGTCAGCAGACATTAAAGCAAAACATAACAGTTACAATCACTATTGTTTAGGCATTCAGTCTATATAATCAAGCAACCAAGTTCAGGCACCCTCCTTGACATCAAAAGCCTGAGGACCCAATATATGCCACGCTTGTATCCACAGAGAGCAGGAAGAAAACCACGTCTGCTGAAACTAGCATCTCTTAATGACATACCTCATCATGTGTGACATTGTTAGGGAAAGAGAGGCCTTAAGACTCCTTAATTTAAGAGTGAGGGACCTGGGTCACAAAACCTGAAGAAAACAAAGCACACAGGGCCTCCACTGGTTCCTCAGATGCTCTAGAGCTCTAAATTCAATTCCAAGGCACTTCACCTGTTTTGGCTAAGGTTTCCAGTTTTAGCTAGTCATGTAATTTACTACTTGCTTCCTTGTGTTCAAATGGACTGAACAGTTGAATCCTGCTTTCCTAGCCCCCCCTGACTGAAACAGGCTCTCTAATTAATTTTTTTAGGCAGTCTTGTGCCCTGCTCTCAAATTTGTTCCTTTCAAAATTTGTGGGATTTCCACGTTCTGACACTTTTGTTGTCCCTGAGCATGACAAATTGACCTAGAATGCCCAAAGCTCTTCAAGACAGAGGTAGCATAGACTCTGACAGAGGCATTTCAGACCGCCATACAGGTGCTGGGAACTTCTAGCCCATTGCAGCTTCCTTGGATTCTCTTCAGCTGAGGTGACCTGAACTTCACTGATCCTCAACGCATCCTGTGATCCAGGAACTCCTGCCTGAGATTTCAGAGCCTCAGCTGGAGTATATTCTGTCTCCTGCAAAACTTGAACAATTCAACTCACCCCAAATAGGAATCCCGGCCATCCCAAAACCGAGTGCAGATCAAAAAACTCAAAGGTTCATTTCTAAGAATCAAAACTGTCAACTTTATTATAAAACTGCATTATCCATCCAGGTAAATTCTCAGCCCATTTGTATTTAACACAATAAACCCTTGCTGACTGCATGCAACAAAACACAATGATCAAGATCAGGTAAATGATTTAACATTGTTTTCTGCCTTGAATATTAAGAGTGTATATTAAGAGTGAATATTTGGAGTGTAATGTTATGATTAGCAGTGTATTAAGCACAGTCATGAAGAATGAATATTCCCAAAGAATCTAGAAAACAACCGCTGAAGGGTTTTGACTGTTTTTGATGTTACCTGCTAAACACAGCAGAAGAATCTCATCCAACATACATCCAGAGATTCTGTATGTCATTCTGAAATTATTGAACACCTTAATGTAAGAATGCAGTTTGGATTCTATAAAACAAAATTTCAAGCTCAGTTATCTCCTTGCTTTCTTTTCCTCCAAGCTCACTCAGCGTTCCAGGCCAAGTGAAGATGTTTTACTGCTTTAAGGCACAAGAGATTGTTTAACTGTGTTAGGAATACGACTGGCATAATAGTCGTAATTTCTCAGAGTGGCAAGGACGCCAGCTGAATTCATGTGTTTCACTTCCTTATTATACTGAAATGAATTCCCATGCATATCAGTTATCATGCCTGAAAAACAAACAAACAAACAAAAACATTCCAGCAAACAGCAGTTGGAAATAATTTATTTTATTAGTACAAGTGATGTAACTAAGAAAAAACAATGGTCTTTGGCATACAGATGCCTCTCTTCAGATAGGAAAGATCTTTGCTCCCGGTGCAAGTTTTTTATTGACTGAACTTGAATAACTAATGTTTTTACTTTCTTTCAGCAATACTTAAATTCCTTATGTTTCAGGAAAACAACTCCTTTCTCTTATGGATTAACCAAAATGCTTCCTGAGTAGTTTTGATGTTGGCCATTGACAAGGAAAGAAAAATACTAACTTCAGGTAAAAGCCAGGCTAAGTGTACAACAAAATGTAACATAAAATAGAAATAACCTCAGCTCATTTTAAATGAGTTTCTAGAAATCACTTGCCAGGAGCAACACAGATCTTTATGCAAGCTAATTCAGCAAGATACCTACATAATGAGGCTAAATACAGCACTATGCTGCCCCAGATCAGTTGAAGTTTTGTGCTTGAGCTAACCTCAAAGCCTTAAAGCTATTCCAGTTATCAACGCTGGAGATTGCAGAGGAGTTATTTAATGTCATTGTGAAGCCTGTATCCTGGCTTGATAGAATTTAGTAGATCAAACCCCACAACTTTAGCATACGGTGGTGAAAGGTCTATCGAGAACAACAGATCATAATAATACTGCAATTTATATTCAAATTGCTGTCAGTGAGATTTTTCATAACTTCTTTTAACCTCTTGCCCTCTAGAAAAGTAAGGTGACTTGTGTTGGCCAGAGACCATAAATTGTACTGAGTTACATAGATTACTTACTTTTGGACTTTGAACATCCAAAGAACAATTGCATGATTAGGCTCTTTTGTTTTAAGAATTCAATGTCCACATATTATGTAATATGTTGCTACTAATACACTACTATATCCAGTTAGCAGGTCAGGATGACTTCACTGTGAAATACTAACCAACAGAGGAAAATACAAAAGACATTTATTTTGAAAAATAGTAAAACTAAGATACCCAAAATATTGAGATTTGGTTTATTTGACAATTATTGACTATATTATCTCAGGGCAAAACTGACCATGGCATGCTTCCCAGAGCATAATTTGCTGTCCCTCTGATTCCTAAGGGCTCAGAGCTTCTAGTGAATTGTGACTATTTAAAAATACAAATGTACTGTCATTTTTCTTTTCAAATATGTGTTTGGAAATTCTGTTTTTTCTAATGAAAGTATAAATAACTTTAATTTGATTTAGATTTACTTATCTCAGAATTTTGAATGCTATTAACTTACCTCCCACAGCATGTAGAATAGCTTCAGGTGCACATGTATCCCATTTCTTGCACCCAGGACTGGCAAATACATAAGCAGATGCCTTGCCTTCTATAAGCTGAATGATCTGTTATGAATAGAGAGAATGAATAGAATCTTTTGCAAAGGATCTAGGCATTTAGAAGTGGGTAAAAAGGATACCAGGAAAGAGAGATTAGATCAGTTTATTCTGTGTACTTGGAGAAGGAACATCAGCCATTTCCTTTTCAATATTAAGAGTTAGAAAGCTATACTATATTACCATTCTGAATGATCATTACACACAAATTCTACAAGATGAAAATCTGCCTTTAGCTTCAGAAATAAGAGTTCCCATCTTGTGAGAGTACTAAAAAGTAAAGCACAAAATACCTCAATGTTGTCTTGATGCTGTTTTGGGCCTTGTACACGTGGAAGAAATGAGGCTGGTGAGACTGCCCTACTGGAACAGGTGGTCCAGGGAAGTTTTAGGTGCCTCCCCGGAAGTATTCAAGGCCAGGCCAGGTGAGGCCTTGAACAACCTGGTCTAGTGGAAAGTGTCTCAGTCCATGGCAGGGAGGTTCGAACTAGATGATCTTTAATGTCCTTCCCAACCCAAATAATTCTATGAATCTGAGTCTGTTTTTGACAGCCATGACAAAACTAAGCTTCAAAAACTGCAAGTGAGTATATATGGAGAGAAATTTTGCAAAGGTAGTATCACTGCGTGCTTCTACTTTTATCCTTTCACGTGTGTTGCTAGATAGTTGGAACAGAAACTTCATTAACATGAATAATTGTGATTAAATCAAATTCCCATTTAGTCATCCTGGACTTAGACATTTAAATTTTCTCCCCTAGGAGCAGAATACTGGGAAAGATGGACCCCAGCCATGACCAGCATGAACACTGTTACACATATCTCTACCAAACTGCCTCTACCTAATGTCAGACTGAATACTGGGAAGGTAGGTAGTACTGGGTCAGAGAAGGACGTCAACTGTACATTCATGCAAGTAAGCAAATTATTTCCATAAAATTATTTTTCCAAAGGTACCATTTCCCAGGGAAAAGAAAAGATTTGCAGTTTTCATACCTTGTTTCCTGCTCCTCCAACTCTGATAACACTGTCTGGGTTCAAGGCACTGATGCAGTCGTTCACCAGGGCACTACTGTGGGAACGTGTGGTAACAACGATGTGTTTCCCAGCAGGTGCTTCTGTGAGCTGAAATCCAAAGGCACCTATGCCCAGGACTCCCCAGATTGTCCTGCCCAACACTGCATTAGCTCCTGCCTACCAAAAAAAATTACACAGGTTCAGGCGATAGGGAATTTAATGGTCAGCATTTAAAGCATAAATTGAATTAATCCAGTACTGATATCATACTCTCTGATAGGAAAAGATGTGTCTGTCAGGGAATATAATATTAACACTGGGTTACACATTTAAACAGTGACACTTAAGAACTGCTCTAGAGCCCAAAGTGAGAAGCTGGCTCATTTTTCCCTCTAAGGCAATGACATCATTTACTCTTTTCTTATCTGTGATATTGTGGTGGTGCATTACATCCTGCCTCCAATGACTGACAAATTAATATTTGTATATTTAGGTATGTCAGGCATAATCTGTAATTGAAAATCTCATAACTTTAAATGCTTGGTCATATGCATCATGTAGTACACACAGAATCAGCTCAAGAACTTTTTCTTTAAAATTCTAAGAAGTTTGTTTAATGAGGCTGCATGATAAGCTATTCCCTCCCCTCACAGGTAATAGTGAAATACTCTCCAAAATGTAAATGCCTGTAGGTGGCCACTCTGGACTTGCACCTGAAACCTAACCCAGTTGTCGGTGACAGGTATGCTGGGATTACTAAGGGCTGCAGATTTATAGCAGTAACCAGGCATCACAAATGCACCTATTGCATGGATTTATTGCAGATTTTTCCAACAAAAGACTGCCAGAATACACACCTGTACTTGTTTCACAATGCATGCTTTATATGTACTACAGTAACATGTACATTATGTATGTAATATATACCATATCAGTGTATTATACAAGCATGGGCATTCAGTACAGTTTTTAGTAGATACCTGAGATTCACTCAACCTTGAAAATATTGAGGAGGGCCATGAAGGTGGTCAGAGGGCTGGAGCACTTCCTCTGTGGGGACAGGTGGTGAGAATTGGGGCTGTTCAACCAGAAGAGAAGGCTTTAGGGATACTTTAAAGCAGCTGTTCAGTACCTGAAGGAAGTCTACCAGAAAGCCAGGGAGGGACTTTTTACAAGGGCTTGTAATAAGATGAGAGGGAATGGATTGAAGCTTGAGGAGGTTAGATTTACATTGGATATTAGGGAGAAACTTTTTATAGTGTGAGGGTGGTGAAACACTGGAACAGGTTGCTGAGGGAAGCTGTAGATACCTGCCCCCTGGAGGTGTTCCATGGCCAGGCTGGATGAGGCCTTGAGCAACCTGGTCCCTGCCCATGCCAGGAGGATTGGAACTAGATGATCCTTAAGCTCCCTTCCACCTCAAACCATTTTATGATATATTTAATAAAAACATCAGCTTATATTACTAACTCCACACTGCTTTTCAGTTGAGGGTGTGCTAACTAGAAAGTGACAGTAAAAGCATTAAGTGATTTCTAAAACAAATCAATACATTTAATACCTCATAGTTGTAATATGGCTGGTTAATAACTCCTGCTATTGCTTTGCCTCCATAAGCAATTCCAATTAAAACTGTTACGTGGTCAAGGAGACCTGTATAGAAATAAAATGAGTCTATGATTGAAAAATAGAAAGTGTATATATTTAAAATAATATATTTAATAAAAGTCCACAAATTAATATACATGGTGGGATCCTAAAACTGAAAATACCAATCAAGATTTTCAGATGTAATAGGTTGGCTGATACAATATTTACTTCTGTTTTAGTCATTTAGCCTTCAAGTCTGGGGGGAAAAAAGGCTCACATAGAATTCTCTTAATAAAACTGTAATTAATACACAATGAGAAAAACTTAGTAACACAGCTACATAGCAGTACATGATAACATTCTTCTATAACTGTGTGGATTCTTTAACAGTATTCAAAACTAGTAATATGTTGACAGCTGCACGTTTCCCTGAAAAGGGGAAATAAAATCTGCACTTAACTAGAAGATGCAGCAGGAGGCTAAAGTGAGGTTTCAGGATTTTTTTTTTTAGAGGTTTTTTCTGATTTTGTTTCTCCTCATTTTAGAGTCTATTTCTATGGGCCCAAGTTAGGCTTTGCTGAAAAGTTTCTTCCCAATAACTGAGGAAAATTCTGTTATTTTGAAAGGGTTGCAAATACAGCTGTAATATTTGGGTTGTTTTGAAGAAGATGTTTTAAACACAGTCTAGCATGTGAGTGGGAGATTTAGATCAAAGTATACTGGAAACTCTAAGGCTGACTAAAGACAACCTGCAAACAATTAAATGCAGCTCTTTGCTACCAGAGATGATAAAAACTGGTGGGTACTCAGTAGCTCATCAGGAACATGGTTAGAACTAACTGGAATGATTAAAAAAATCCATAGAACTCAGAGTACAGAAACAACAATAGCCTTATGAAACAATACTGTGTGTAACTTCTGTCATACAGCTATCTACATATATACACACTACTTTATTACATAGCTATTATATTTTTTTTTTTAAATCAGCAGAATTAAAAGAGAAGCCAACCTTCGGTGTATTCCTTGGTTCCATCCAAGGGATCAACCCATATTACAAGCTTTAAAAAAAAAAAAAAAAAAGGAAATTAACAAATACACAAATCATGTAAATTACTATGCAAAGTATGTGGTTTAGTGGTTTGGGTTTGGTTTTTTGTTGGTTTTTTTTTTTCCTTATGGTGGTAAGGAAATAAAGAGACTCCAGTTTTTAACATTATGATATGACTGAAGCTTACAGTAGTATTTTACACTAAAGCTTAAAAACTGACTAGAACTAAGAAAATATCTTAATGGAGATATAAAGGCTTAAAGTGAACTTAGAGGTAACATAACTTTCTTATGTCCAAGTAGATTCCTTCCAAATTAATTTGAATTACAAGTTGTAAAAAGCCAAATTTACATTTCCCATTATTTCACACAGGGATATGCAGCATTTCCAGTTCTGGAGGTGTGATTCTGATGACAGACAACAAAAAACTGGCAACTGTGAAACAACACATTATTGGCTAAAATCAGTAAGTAATATAGATAGTGTAAAATGTGAAGACATGTATAATGTTATCACATTACCTCTTCCTCTTTAATTCCTGAGTACTGAGCAGGACAAGCTTTCTTCAGTATTTCCTCACAGTGGCCATCTTCAATTAATTCCTCACTCACTTCATCGGTAGACAGTTCCTAACAAAAGAATTCTAAAAATTAATAGAGGAGTTGGATTCACCAAAATTTGCCTTAGAACTGTGGATTTGCTTGCTCCTTACTACAAAGCTAACGAATGGAAGGTGAAATAGCACGGAAATACTATTTTGAAAGAAAAAAAACCAAAACACACACACAATAGAAAACACCACACAAACAAAAACACAACAACAAACCCAGATGATTTCCTAAAACCTGCCAAATGAAATCCCACTGCAAGCTACAGCAAGTTATATTGTTAGAATGATATAAACTAGGTACGTACTTCTTCTCCTATGATTGTCACCTTGGGAAACTTCCGTGCCAGGGAAGCACAAATGCTCATTTGTGCCAGTCTGTCAGCTTTGGTCTGCAAGTCATTGGCTCCAGTCTGTCAAAGGATGGACAGGAAATTTGTGTATTTCAAAACAACAAAGGAAAAAAAAACAAGCCCACAAACAGTAAAATGGCTCCTATGCCACTTGGAGAATCTACCCTGTAACAAAAAATGTCTGATCTGATAAATTACCAATCTAGTAAATGATCTTGAGAGAGGCAGGCTAAAAACAGAACAAAGCTGTTTCCCTGGATGACACACAACTCCTATAATATCAGAACAAGATTCACATGTTGTTTTTCCTGCACTAGTATTGACTATGTATCTGTGCTGCTACTACTAACTAGGTACAGAATAAATTAACCCTTACAGGTGGTACAAACCCAGACAGAGTACAAGATGAGGGAAAAGCAAAACTTACTATCTTAAGAGGAAGAAGCGTTTTAAAGAATGGTTTATTGGCATTGTGAAAGACAAGAAATAAGAGCGAAGGTGTTAGTAAAAAGGGATTTTAAAGGTCCAATTAATCTAGCTTGTTTGGAAAAAAAAAAAAAAA
>VWYK01116167.1:8840-23856 GCA_013399775.1 Semnornis frantzii | reverse complement strand
ACATTCAGGTGAGTGGGTGAGGCTTTGGGAACAGACAGAAGATCAGACATGAGTAATATTCCAATATCAGGGAAGTATCCAGATTCAAAATGTATGCTAGATCAAATGGGTATGCTCTACACTTGCTTTAACATCCAGACACCTTTCTGTGCTGTCCATCAGTTGTGGCCTTCACCTTGGTTCAGGTTACTTCTTTCTTCTCTCTAGAGCAGGCATGATGCTAACAGAAAGAGTTTCCATGTTAGCTAGTGGGAAAGAGAGGACACAGAGACAGACCATGATTCATTTTTTCCTTCTCTCCACCTGAATCTTTTCCTTTATGGTAAAAGAAACCAAAACCAAAACCAACCAGCTTGGAGCACAACAGCTGCTATGTATGCAAGAAGAGCAAAGAAGATTCATGAGTTCCAGAATGGAGGAGCTTTGAGAGGCAGTTTCCTTCACGAGGTGGAATACCTTAGAAAAGTATTTAAAGAGTGAGACTGTACTAGATAAAAGGAGTGGATGTGCCTAAAGGCCTTGAATTCCACCCAGCCATGCAGCTCCTTCATGAAGTGCTGTCTCAAAGGGAAGAGTTCTTATCTTCTGACAAGGTGAGATTGGCTTGAGGCAGGAGATTGTGAAGGAAAAGAGAGATCCCATTACCATGCTACCAATGTAAATCCCTGCTCTTCTTTTGTCCTACCAGTCTTTGTGAAGCTTGGGCCAAATTAGCTGAGCAGGAAAGAACTGACAGAGGTCATGTGCTGTTAGAGAGCAAAGCTCTGGGCTCTTAGCATGGGGTCCTGCTAAGAAACCAGACCTGTAAATGAACTTAGAAGCAAAGATGCTATACTAGGTGAGGAGGTGAAGGGGAGTGAGGAAAAGACATTCAGGAAGCAGTCTGCAAGAAGTTTCAATAAATCAGGCCATGTAATTTTAACCGTGAGGGTGTAAAATCTAGTCTTAGACTCAAGTTATGGCATATGCCATAAATACTAGCTTCATATATATTCAGCCAGTGTCTGCTAGAGTATTCAGATCAGTGCCTGCAACTGGCCCAAACAGCCTTCCCTCTAAAGGCTTATAATGTTTTTACCATGGCCCAAAGAAGCATCTCTAACAATCAGGAAGGTCTTCCTGAAATAAACACAGGGAGCTGTTAACCTTAGTTCACAGAATCTATGCTCTTAAACTGATCTGCTGCCTTTGATCTGTGAGGGAACTTGTACTGATATTATGGGCCATTAGGAAAATTGCAATTCTTAAAGGGACTGCTGAGAGGTAGTTTATGTCCTAAAGTTTTTGAGAGGGAATGAACATATTTTTTACAGTGATTATAAAACCTAATGACTTTATGTAACAGTAATTCCACGGTGTGAATTCTTATCATCCTTCTTTCAGTGTTTTCAGTGCAAGTACTGAAACATTGTGCATTAAAACTGGCACAAGACTGAGTGAAAGTAAAAAAGAGTATTGCATTTTTTTGGGTCCAACCTAAAAAAAAATCACAGTCTATAAACCGAAAGCAAAAAGAATGAGAACTACTCTGAATTTTAGGATTCTCTCAATTTTTATTGATTTGGCTAGCAGTATCAAGTGCTCATAGTTTTCTGTCTTCACCCAAATACATCCATTAAGAACTTAAAACCCTATTTCTCAGGAACAGCTCTGGTTTGCCAATAAAGCTGCCTGAAGGACTAAGTTTACAGAACAGGACCATAAAGGTCTTCCAGGAGTAAGAAGGTGTGAAGATAGAAGTCATTAAAATCATAGCATGATTTGCTTTCTTACCTGTCACACAGAGAAATAATCTAGAAATGTATGGGCTTTATGCATGTCTTAATTTACCTTGAAAACCACTGCAGCTGAAACACCCAGGGACAACACAGATCCACTGATAACACTGAAAGCAGCTAGCGAGGGCTGGCTCACACACCATCATGTGCATTTAATGCAAGTTGATTTAGCCAGTGGCATACAATATTAATAATAGTTCTCATTTTTACACTCTGTCCAACTTAATCCAGATCATTTGAAACTAAAAGACTTGATCCAAAACACTTTGCATGTGAATATGGGATTTAGTCTGGTTCTTTATAGTCTCAAGAGATGCAAGTCAACATAGCTTCATGCATTTTAAGAATGTCACTCTCCTTTACCCTAGTTTGGAGTTCAGTGGGAAATTACTTCTATTTATTGAGTAAATCAGTTAAAAATTAGTTCCATAACTTCATAGAGCATATGTTGATAAAATGCTCTTTTGTCCCACTCCACTTTCTTCTGATGTGGATGTTTCTGTCATCAATTCCTTCTTCTTAAATGCTTTTACCCATTCACTGGCTAAACCCATTCATCCTTGAAAAACAGCAGGGAGATCTCCCCTAGCTAGGAGGAGCCAGCAGTCTCCACCTCTTCGTTACTGTACTGCCTTGCGCCATTATCTCAGTTTGTTCTCCTCCTGGCTGCTGCCACCTATTTATTTGATGCAGCAAATCTCTCGTTGCAGGCTCATTAGCATCCATGTCAAGACAATGTTGTAAAGTCCTCCTCTTTCAAGACTGATGAATGCAAACAAGTAGAGAACAGAAGCCGTGAGCAATCCGTATCATTTTGCTGCCACATTAATACCTCTAATTCTAATTGACAGGGTAATTAAAACCCACAGATATCCCCAAGAAAGCAGACTGGGTAGCTGTGATCATGCCCTGTAAGTGACACAGAACACATTCACTGAAACAGGATCAAAATGGTTTCTCTGCATTTTGTGTCACCAAAGCAGCTGTCCTGATTATTCACATCCTATTAAGTGTGCTTTGAGCATGTCATAATCAATTAAAAATAGTTGTCATCTCAAATAACAGTTTTGGAATTTCAAAAATAGGGATGGCTTCCCTGGGATAAAGACTCCCAAGGGCTCTCTTCCACAGGGGCACTGTTACTCATCTGCCTCTGACTCCTCAGGTCTGTGACAGTTCAGGGTCAGTCCTCCACAGGAGACCTCTACAGTAGAAACACAACTTTATTGCTCTTCTCTCTCCCAAGTCTCCTTTCAGAACTGGCACCTGTCTCTAGTTTCTCCTCAGTTGCTACCAACACTCTTTCTACTTCCTGGCTTTTTATTTACTGTCTCCTATGTTACTTGGGCTGCTCATTCTTCTGTGTTGAAGGACTACTTATACGGAAATGTTGATTTTGCATTTGCAGAAAATGTGAAGATAAGATGGTCCTGTTTTGGTTAGAAGTATGGAAGCAAAGAGCTTTCACACAGATTTTGAAGTTTGTAGGTTATACTGCCCAAGCAAAGACTTTTACCTAATTATCTGCAAAATTAGTATTAAAGTGTACATTCCTAAAATATAGTAATGAGCTTAATGAAGAGTGTGCTAAACATATTTGACTGTTACACAGTTGTCCATCTAAATCATGCCGTCACATATAAGGCAGAAACAGACAGGAGTAGGATTTAAAAAGAACAAAAACAAAAGAAAACAAAAATAATGAAGGGAATATCTCTCTGGGAGGAAAAAAAGAAGGCTTGGCAAGATCAATTGACATCCTGTACTCCCTTTACCCAAGACAAGGACGTCTTCTTGGTAAGCATTGTGCAGGCATTTAGTGAAAAGGAAGGGTTTTGTTGGTAATGTTTGTATGAGTAAGAAAGTGGCTGACCAGGAGGTAATCTGACACTAAAGAGAAACTTTAAGTTGGTGGCTAAAAGAGAAAAGAGAAGTCCTACACACCTATAAGAGTGCTACCAAGGACTAAAGATTTTGCTTTTTACATGTCCACCTGAAACCACTTGAGAAAATTAGTGTGATGAAATCACTGATGACATCATTTAGATAGAAAGGAATGTTTTTCCTTTGACTAATGAAGGAAACTATGAAAACCAGTATTCTGGCACACANCTCCAAATCTTGATAAATAGCTATAGAGACAGATTCTCCTTGATTGGCCCCTCAGAGCTAGGTCATAGTTTGTCTCCAGTCCTGCCTTCTTGGTCCACCTGGAACCCATAATGCAGCCCTGTCTTCAGGCTCACCTCCTTGCTGTGTTAATAGCTGTTGATGGACCAGGTTGCTAACCTGCTCACCTAGGCCAGAGCCTGTGGGATTGTGCCCCATCAATGAGGGTATCCCATATGCCAGGGGCACCATCAGCTCCTGGCTCACCCACCTTCAGTGAACAGCTGGCCCTTGCTGCTCCCTGGCAACCTTTTTGCACAGACTTCAACGTTTTGCAGCTTTGCATGTCCTATGGCAGAGGGCATCTTAAGTATTTAGTGACTGGACTGACCTGCATGAACCTGCCCTGTTTCTGGTTTGTGTATGGCCAAACTGTAGACACAGACTGATCCTAAGCAGACATCTGAGAATTAAGGACTGACAAAGAGTCATAAACATCTTAAAGCAAGAAAATACTGGACTACCTTAAATATAGGTAAATTATGCACTCAAATGTATTAAGTATATTAAATATATTAAGTGACTAATTGCCATACCTTAACAATTTTCCCTTATGCATAAGAAGTTAAAACAGTTGACTAAGAGATGCAACAAACTCAGAACAATTAGTAGATGGGAGCTCCTTCAGTAGTTCAAACCTACCTCATTTTAACTCCTGATCCTGTGCAATACACAGCAGGATATAAAGTGTGCAACCAAACGATGTGAACTGACTACCAGCAGATCAAACATTTCTCACTGCAAGATGTCCTAATGTAATGCCAGGAAGTACCTCTCTCTATATAGCATACCTTTGTTTGACACATGAAATATTCAAACATCATCTGAAGTGCTTGAAGCAAGAGAGGCACATATATATAGGTACACCACTTCCCTTGGGCCTTTTGTTTTTTTCTTCATGGGAGAGAGGCACCTACTTAGGAGCTGAGGCTCTAAGGGATACGTAGTGTGTACAAAATATGTACTTGTATTGGTGCTACCCAGCCCTCCTGCCACATCCAATGTCCACATCCACATCTACATCCACATCCACATCCACATCCACATCTACATCTGCATCCACATCTACATCCACATTCACATCCGCATCTACTCTACATCACTCTCTTTTATTTTTTTCTCTGATGATGCTGTCACTCCATTGTGTTGAAGTGGGAGTAGTGGCTATGCAAGGTGACTTACAGCTCAAATAAACAAAAGCAAATATATCAATAAATAATCATCACCATACTCACTGTGAAACCACCTGCTTTACCCTCTTGATCTGCTAAGAGCATTACTCTTCTGAAGTGTTATATGCTGCAACATAACTAATACATTCATGTCATTCAATAAACAGGGTTTAAAAAAGCTTTCTTTTATTATTTTTTTTTCTTTTTGATGTTTCTGCTCTCCTTGCCAATGGCATGTCCTAAATTCTGCCCAAAATGTTGCAAAAAAATGTGGAGAAAGACAATTGCCTTCCCTTTTTGTTCATTTGTATTTCTGGACTGCCTATCTTGAATGATGTTAGCTCATGTAAATGCCCATTATTATTCATGCTGTATCCGATAAGGAGATGGCTTGAGAAGCCTATTGTGCCAGAAACTGTAGAAGAAACCATGAGGTGTGAGGAAGGTGGTTTTATTGGACCTCTCTAGTTAGTAATGCATCTGGGAAGTATATTCTTAAACTTGACTCAGGCACTATGACCCTTCTTTGCTAATTCATCTTGCCTCTTGGCATGTTTTTCCTCCACAATTCCATTTTACCTGGGAGATATGTGACATTAGCTTGTCATATGACTAATTAAGTTTCAGGACCATGTCCTGTCAGTTTACACATGTTCAGAGGAGGAAGGTGCTGTTTCTTTACTCTGGAGATAGGAGGAACCACAGTCCCATTTCCTAGGGATTTTTTTTTCAGGAAGTGACATCCATCTTATATAAATTCTAGTTTAATTAGGAATCTGGAAGGCCTATTGAACAATTGTCCTCCAGGAGACAGCAAAGATGAGTTTCCAACCTAATCATCATGTTAGACCCAACAGGAAAGAGGTAGAACTTATTCCCCCCTTCCCAAAGACACAAAAAGCCTTTTCTCTAAAATAACAAAGAGAAAGAAAGTTCTTTTACAGAAATTTTCTCTGGACAATGAAGGATAGTGCTGTGGGAAAGGGAGTCATCCCATTGGTTACACAGGAATAGGTAAAATGTAGATTATGCTTACGCCTTGTTCCAGCAATTTAGGCACAGAATCATCTTCTCATGAGGTTCAACAAAATCAAGTGCAAGGTCCTGCATCTGGGTTGAGGCAACCTCACAGGCTGGGCAGTGACTGGCTGGAGAGCAGCCCTGAGGAAAGGGACTTGAGAGTGCTGGTGGATGAGAAGCTCAACATGAGCCAGCAGTGTGCCCTTGCAGCACAGAGAGCAACCAGACCGAGGGCTGCATCAGGAGAAGTGTGGCTAGCAGGGTGAGGGAGGTGATTCTCCCCCTCTACTCCGCTCTGGTGAGACCCCACCTGGAGTACTGCATCCAGTTCTGGAGCCCCTATTGCAAGAGGGATGTGGAGATGCTGGAGTGTGTCCAGAGAAGGGCCACGAGGATGCTCAGAGGGTTGAAGCACCTCTGCTATGAGGACAGACTGAAAGAGTTGAGGCTGTTCAGTCTGGAGAAGAGGAGGCTCTGAGGTGACCTTCTCATGGCCTTCCAGTATCTGAAGGGGGCCTACAAAAAAGCTGGGGAGGGACTTTTTAGGCTATCAGGTAGTGACAGGACTGGGGGGAATGGAGCAAAACTGGAGGTGAGGAGATTCAGACTGGACATAAGGAGCAAGTTCTTCACCATGAGAGTGGTGAGAGCATGGAAGGGGTTGCCCAGGGAGGTGGTTGAGGCCCCATCCCTGGCGGTGTTAAGGCCAGGCTGGATGAGGCTCTGGGCAACCTGATCTAGGGTAGGGTGTCCCTGCCCATGGCAGGGGGCTTGGAACTAGATGATCCTTGTGGTTCCTTCCAACCCTGACTGATGCTATGATTCTTTTTCCAAATTTCCTTTCCATGATAGAGCCAAGTGCTTATAAAGGGAAGGAAGTGCAGTCCTTGAAATGAGTGAGTATGTCCTAGTAGTTCAGCTTTTGAAAACTGGAGCTCTGGCAGGGGGTGGAAGGGACGCAGAAATTATGCATTAATAAAATCTGGAGGAGAAGAAATTAAAAGCAGCAGGGATTTTCTTAATAGCAAAATTCCCTTCAAAATAAAAAATGATTGACCACAACGAACTTGCACAGAGAGAGGCTGTAATCCATTAGTGCCTCTTAATAGAAAACAATTCTTTTGGAATTAGCATAAATGAGAGCAGAATTTTGCTCACACGGAAAACCCGCTCACATATCCATGAAAATCAAGATGCAAAATGCAATATAGTGTCTAGTTGGCAGAGATGGATAGAGAGAGGGAGAGAGGGAGGAAGAGCCATTGACAGCTTAGAATTAGGCTTGTTTATCTTCGAAGAGTGCAAGACTGAGCCTTGCGTGTTTAACCTGTTCGGCACCAGCGACTAAAGGGCCTGTAGTGTGAGGTACAACTGCTTGCTCTGTCAGTGCCGAGCATCCATCACTCCAGAAAAGAGGAAAAATAGTCCCTCTAGTGTACCGATGCTGTAAGAAGCAGCAGGATCTCGCTCCATTCACTGAATCTACTGCAAGTTCTGCTGTGGCATGTGAGCAACTGTATAAAGGTATTGGAGTAAAACTCTGGGCTCTGTGGATGGGCTTGTCGTTTTTGAAGCAAGGAACCATAAACAATCAGAAATAATGAGCATTAAGAAAACTAATGCATGTTTTAAAGCGTTTTAACTACAAAGTAATAGGAGTTTGCATTGCTGTGTAATTTTAAATCTTCCTTTTCTCTCCTGAAAGAGGGAAGAGAAAGTTATAAGCAGTCAATGTTTGCAATAGCTCTTATGTTTTTGTAGCTAAGAACTCAATCATATTATTCTATTCAAATGTGATGTTTTAATTTTTTTGTTTTAATTAAACTGAGGAAGTGTACTGCAGGTAACTGATCAGAGAAAAATGTAGAGTTCGAAAGGCAGAAAGTATTCAGTTCCACCAAGGGCCTTTCCTGGATGCAAGGGATCCAGGATGCAGCTCAAAACACAGGTTTTGTATCACTTTGAATGTGAGACTTTATCAGGTGCCGCCCCCCCCCCCCCAGCCCCGTAGTTTTAGGTAGAGCTGTGCAAGCCTGGCCCTGCCTACCAGGTGCTGCAGTGGCACACAAGAAGCCATAGCTCCTGTATACTGCTGTGAACCATTTTACTATGGGCTGTTCTGAGGGAGAGCCATGGCTAAAAAGTTTCAAAGGAGATCAAAAAGTCTCTCCTAGGGATACAGCACAGCCAGTTGGGAAACAATATTTGTCATTTTGTCCTTCAACAATTTTCCTCAAGTTGGTAGCATTAGAGTGAACCTGGCCTGCCGAGTTCCCCTTTGCACCCTGCTTTCCACCCCAGTCTGCCCTGTGGCAGATTGAGACCTACCTTGCTCCCTCACCTTTTTGACTGCTGACAGGAGAGCTAAATTACCTTTTGAGCAGTGAAGCACAGGGGTGTTTGGTGTGTGTGGGGGGAAGAAATAGGGAGGGGGATGAAGAGACAAACTCACAGAGTCACAGTATCACAGTATCACCAAGGTTGGAAGAGACCTCAAAGATCATCAAGTCCAACCCATTACCACAGACCTCAAGACTAGACCATGGCACCAAGTGCCACGCCCAAACCTGCCTTGAACACTTCCAGGGACAGTGACTCCACCACTTCTCTGGGCAGCCCATTCCAGTAGGGAATGACTCTCTCAGTGAAGAACTTTCTCCTCACCTCGAGCCTAAACCTCCCCTGGCGCAGCTTGAGTCTGTGTCCTCTTGTTCTGGTGCTGGTTGCCTGAGAGAAGAAAGCAACCTCCTCCTGGCCACAACCACCCTTCAGGTAGTTGTAGACAGCAATAAGGTCTCCCCTGAGCCACCTCTTCACCAGGCTAAACAATCCCAGCTCCCTCAGCCTCTCCTCACAGGGCTTGTGCTCGAGGCCGCTCACCAGCCTCGCTGCCCTTCTCTGGACACGTTCAAGTACCTCAATGTCCTTCTAAAATTGAGGGGCCCAGAACTGGACACAGTACTCAAGGTGTGGCCTAACCAGTGCAGAGTACAGGGGGAGAATGACCTCCCTGCTCCTGCTGGCCACACTATTCCTGATGCAGGCCAGGATGCCATTGGCCTTCTTGGCCACCTGGGCACACTACTGGCTCATGTTTAGGTGGGTGTCAATCAGCACCCCCAGATCCCTTTCTGTTTGACTGCTCTCCAGCCACTCCGACCCCAGCCTGTAGCTCTGCATGAGGTTGTTGTGGCCAAAGTGCAGCACCCAGCACTTGGATTTGTTCAACCCCATCCCATTGGGCTCTGCCCATCTGTCCAGGCAGTCAAGGTCCCACTGCAGAGCCCTTCTGCCCTCCAACCCATCAACATCTACCCCCAGCTTGGTGTCATCTGCAAATTTGCTGATGACTGACTCCTCACAGTAAGTAAAAGACAATACGTAGGACAGACACCTCTTGGAGGACGGCTGGTGGAAGGCCCAAAAGGAGAGTAGTGAAACTGGAATGGTGCCCAGGGACAAGCTGCACAGTGCCTACAGGACCAGGTAGATCTGGCTGAAAGTAAAGTTCTTCAGTTCCACAGAGATAAGGGCATCTCAAGGGGTAGCAGAGGAGGCTCTTACAGCTGTTTGGGTTAACAGTGATGCCATGAGAGCTACGGGGACATTGTTTTACAGCTAACATTTCCTGGAAGTGTGGTTAAAAAGAGAGGCAGGGAATGTCTCACTTTGGGAGGAAGAAGCTCTCGTAGCTCTGCCAGAGCACGCATGAGTGTCTGGCCACTTTGGGTAAGGGTGCAACAGATATCTATGCATACAGCGCTGTGCTTATTTATGTGCTGCAACATATGCTGGGGTCAGTTCTTTGCTAATAAAACCCTCACAGTGATAATTGTTGAGTTCAGTTGTTCAGACTAGTTAAGGGAATTTGAAAGTTGTTTGTGCACATCTGCTGCGAAAAAAGGCTCCTCCTAAAGAGAAATTTAAAAAATGAACAACCTTAACTTTCCTTTTAGATTCATATAAAGTATTTGCCTTCAGTATGTCTGCTCTCCTGGAGACAGCTGAAGCAATCTCTTCTAGTCACCCCCCCATTTGCCAGTTGTATTTGGGATTGCTTGTGATGATATGGATGTTGATTATGGCCTTCACAACACTGCCTGTTTTTCCCACAGAATCGTCCTGAGGGATGAGACTGCAGCCAATTCTCAGCTGACCAAAAGGCAGCCCAAGGTATTAGCTCAGTGTATTTTCTTTCATGGGTAAGAAGCAGATAAGATTTCAGCACAAATGGTACATTTTAATTATGTTTATAAGCGAAATACAGAGCAGATGTTGGAAGCACCATTTCCACTACTCCTTCCTCATCCCAAAGGCAACAGTGTTGATATCACATATCTGTTTAAAATTCTTGATTTGAAAAACTTTTTAAGCTACAATATCTTGTTGGCCTAGAAGCACTTCTAGGTCTCCATGCATCTATGTGTGAATTCCTTTCTACTTTTTGGTTTTTTAAATATACACCGAAGCATCCTTTCCTAATTTTTTTCCCTTATCAATTACAATTTAAAAAGAAGTATTACAAAACCTTGAAGAATGCAAAATAAACTTGATATTCACAGCCCATTTCACCCTCCTTAACATAAATTCTTTCCTATATCTTCATGCATACACATGCATATACATGTACACAAACATACAGATGTTCACACACGTGCACATGCACTCCACATTGCAAACACTCCTGGATGTTTGACCTTAAAATTAAATTGTAGGAATTATTAGATTGGTAAGTGCTGTGCCTACAATTGGAATATTATTGATACTCTCACATTTTCTTTGACTATTGCGTGCTGAGATCAATATCTTTACAAATGAGATAATAACTTTAAAATGTTGCCAGAAACTTACATAACATGGAAAGGGTGCACAATATTAAGCTTCAAAGCCAGGCTGCTTTTTTTCCCTTCTGCATTTTGGCTTCTGAGAGGCTTTGAAAAGCAGGTCGTTTGCACTAGTAACAGAAATGCAATTTTAGGAGGGCAGAAAGATGCACTAATATTTATATGAAGCTGTAGTACAGCAAAAAATGATATGGGCTGTTATTCTGCTGTATTGCCAGAGGACTGTATTGATCTTCGAAGGGTTAAAGTGCTACCGGGTTACATTAATGTCACCCTCCAGCAATCACTGGCCAATAACATATCAGCAATCAATGCTGCAGCGTGTTGTTCACGACACTCAGTTTGGGGAGACAAGTGGCTGATATATTTTGACAAGAAGAAAAAATAGTCTGGGAAATTCTTGCAAATCTTAACTCAGAAGGGAAGATATATGAAACAAACTGCTTCCATTAGAAAAAAAAAATGGTAATGTTTGCCTTCATAAGTAACAACATTTTATGTCAGTTCAGTGGAGCAGTGAATGAACCAAAACTCTGCTAACCTTCAAAACGGAAAGGATTCTGTAAGTAGGATTTACATAGTCTGAATATTTTATATTTTGAGTGCTCATCACAGCTTGCATAAACTAGTACTTAAATATATATTTCCAATAAAGAAAACATTTGACTTCTGGTGGAGTAAAGCTGTGAGGCACGTTTCAGCTTGTGAGTACAGAAACAGGTTTCTCAGCCCCTGCTCCTTTTTATTTTTTTTTCCTATCATTGTTCTTCTCTCAAGTTTTCATAATTTGTGCACATTCAAAGAAGCCAATACAAACCTCTTCACTTTGACACAAAAGAAACTTAAAAGGAAAAAAAAAATTAAAAAATCAGGAACTCAAACAACAGTAAAGTAGAAGTGCAAAGGGAGGGGGTGAATGAAAAATAGAGGCTGCTAGAGGATGCGAGGGGTTAAAGTTCTGACCACTGTCTGCATGTGTAAAATTTTATCACCTTATCTGGAAAGTTTAGGCTCAAAAGAAAAACCTCGGTTTAAAATACCTTTTAGGTTTATTAAATCTTTAGGCTGAAGATTACAGCAAGTGTTTTGTCTTTGGTGAGTAGCTGTTTGTCTCACTTTATTTACTTGGTATTGGGTATTTGTCAATGTCATTTCATATCTGCAGAAAATTCATACGTTCTATGGAAGTATGTATGTGTGTGAGTGTGCTGAAGGTCACATGACTGTTTCATCCTATTTGGTGGAGCAGCTTGACTTTTTTTCCCTTGCTTTTGGTGATGGTTGTGAGTGCAGAAGTTGATTGACAGATGCATGCCAGAAACCCCCATTCTCCTTTTCAAAGACTACATATGATGGATTGCGATCTTTCAGCTCAGCAGGACACAGGGACCATGCAAGCTGTAATTGGTCAGGTATGGAGTCAGCCATTTCTCAACTCCCCTTTTATTTTTTATTTTTTTTCACAAGGGTCTAACCATATGATTCACATAATTCATATTTACAGTACCATCTTTCTATCTGTATCTTCAGCTACCAGCGAGTGCAGTACTGAAAGTGAGAAAGGCAAAAGAACCACAATAATCTGGCCAGGGAATCACTAGTTAAACCTTAAATACCATGCTTTTCTTCTAATAAACCCAGGTTATCATTTAGTCTGAGCTTCGCCAAATCAATCTATTTATTAATTTGCTACTGTATTTTGTTAAAATGTGCTGAAGTAGAAAAGCTGAGGAGTGAGTGTGTTATGTTTGCTGGGGAGTTGCTTTCTATTTCTAATGCTGTTCATTATTTTTATATTGACTGTATTCCTATACTACAGGCTGTGGATTTTTTTTTTCTTTTTTTTTTTTTTTCCTTCTTTTACTCCTAACCCAGATAATGTGTGACTGAGCTTGGTAAATGTAGTAGTCTTTGCTGCTGCAGAGGGGCAGCCTGCAAATTAAACACTGCCACAATCTGAAAGGTCCAGGTGGTCTGCTCGTGCTTCCTAATGCAATCCAGCACAACAGCTTTAATAAACAGCTCTATTTAGTTCTCCCTCCCTGTATCCAGGGAAGTGAACTGGTCTGGGGCTGCTGTGATGAAATGCCAGAAGAATATCTCTCAAAGGCCTCACAAGCTGATTTTTAGAGCTTTTCCGTTTTGTCGTCTTTGTCTTCCAAATGGGTCAGTGAGTCCTTCTCTTTCTGTTTTGTGATTTCTGATAAGTCTGTAGTTTCTGTGTGTGTGTTTTAACTGTGCCGTTTTGAGCTTTAGCCAGAAGAGAGAAGAATCATTGTCTTTTCATTTGCTTCAAATAATAACCTGAAGTGGGGAAAGAAATTAAATTATTTTGTCCTGATGTGCAGGGAGGGCTGTTTTCCTATGAATGCAGCCGGAGTCGGATGGGGGTGCCTGTTTTTCTTTCTCTAACAAAATTTTAAGTGCTCCACACTTTCTCATTAACCACCGACTTGTAAATCAGTCTCTGGCAAAGGCTATTTTATGAACTCTCAAAAGTTTGTGGGGTTTTTTTTTTGCATATGTTTCCAGCGTGGTGAACGCATGCTGCTGAGGTGATGACATACTATTTGTGTTTTCAGTATGTTGATGCAATGGTGGAAAAAATCCGCATCCTACACACTGTTTTCAACTAAATTATGGCAAAGCACAGAAGTCCCTCAAAGCACATGGTTTATTAATACCATCGTACACAGTAATGCATTTCTGGGCGGAAAATGTCAAATATGTAATACCATGTTTACCACAGACTTTTATTGCTTTAAATATTTTAAAAATAGAAGATACATTTTTTATTAAAAATCCCCCCCAAACATTAACAGCTTTCTATTANTGATTTGTGCTAGACTGCAGAGGTAAAGCTTGCCGGGATGAATCAAAAGTATTTATGAGAAAAACAGAGACATCCACCAAAAAAAAAAAAAAAAAAAAAAAACAAAACCAAACCCACAACCCCACAACAAAAAAAGAAAACCCCACCAAAAAGTAGGGCATGTTTGCTAGAATTACCTTGTGTGAAAATATGTATTTTAGAGAGGATTAATTAGCTTTTTATGCAAACTTGTTCAATGTATTTAATGATTTTGAGGCAGATGCAATGGCAAGGATTTTGAGCAAGCACACTTGGCAGAAAATGTACCCTGAAACAGTGATAGATCTCAGAGCTTGTAATGTCTCTTTAATGTAACTTTTGCTTTGGCATGTAAGAAAGTGTAAGTTAGCTATTTTATGCTTAAAGCTTGCTGGCTCTCGGAAAGTGGTTTTGAGGCTGCAAAGGGTAGGAGCATGTTTATTTTTTTTTTCTGTGTGTAACGTTCTGTATTTCACCAATTAAAAAAAAGTTCAGTGAATGTCTGGAAAAATGTTTATATTGTGTGTTGGTGTATTTCATTTCCTAAAAATCAATAACAAGGGTATGGACTTAAAAGAAAAATACATTTAGCTGGTTTAGGTGACTCTCTTCTTCGTTTTTTTTTTTTTTATGTCAGAGTTTATTGATGTTATTGTGCAATTTAATGTGTTTGATGTTGCAAACATTTTATTTTTTATTAGATCTGTGGGTGAGATCTGCATATTTACATATCATGTGTAAACGTGCATATAAACTCATGAAATTTTGAGGCATGCTTTTGTTTTGATTAATTGTCCAGTGTTTGTTGATATTAACTACCACATGTGAAGATGCAATAGAAAGTGTAAAAATATTTTTTCCTGGTAAAAAGGATGTATTTTCTAGTTGTGTAATAGAAGAATTAGATACTTGGGAAGTATAGAGCAATCAGTATAATTACCATACATTGCTGGAAATAGACATAGACTTTCTCTGTGAATGTTAATACTCAACTGACAAGAGAAAATGACCATCAGAAGGCAAACCCTATGCTATATATATATATACTTATATATTTAAGTATTTAGTATTTATAAATAATAAAGATTTGCATATCTGGTATGTGGATATTTTTAGAAGAAATATTAATTTTCTGACACTACTGTTTTAGAAAAAGTTCGTAGTTAACTTTCAAACCTTCAA
>VWYK01116165.1:24841-50137 GCA_013399775.1 Semnornis frantzii | reverse complement strand
TCCTCTATTTTGATTCCTCGACACCTGCTCCCCGTTCCTGACGCCCCGGAAAGCCTTTGCCGAGGGACTCCGCAGACGGCAGCGCTCGGAACCCGCGGCAGCGCGGCAGGCTCCGCAGAGGCAGCTTGCATCTCCCGCGGCAAAAAGCAGGCTTAACTCCTCCGTGACCTCCCTTCACTGCGGGGTTTTGTCGTGGAAGAGGTGTCAGGTTCTTGCTGTCATCTCCCCTGGAAGCTCTTCAAAACCCCAGGTGTATTTCTCACCCCTTCCCAGCCTCTAAACATCAGGATGGTGCTTCCAGCTAGGAACTGCACAGCACTGGTAGCAGTTCCTCGTTTCGTCCTGGAGTTTTTTCAAAGCTCGTAGGTGAAAAACAGTTTTCCTCTCAGCTGGTTCGCGCCTCTCAGTGCTGAGCGGCTCCCTGCGCTGTTCAAGTGAGCAAAGGGGTTAGGGCAAAGGGCTTTGGCAGAGAGCAGACGTGGCTCAGCCAGAGGAGCTGGCACCGGGATGAACCCGCAGCCAGGGCTGGCAGAAGCCGAGGCGGCTCATTTGCGTTTTAAAGGAGTAAGGAACTGACCTCTAAATACTGATCTTCACCAAGAAAGCCCCAGGCGGTCTCGGACCCGAGGCAGCGAAAAGCAAAGCCACGGCCAGCCTGCAGAGCCTGTGGATCGCTGGTTTCACGCTGGGTTTCACGCCGGGTTTCAGGCTGAGTCTCACGCCGGGTTTCACGCGTTGCGGGAAGGCCATCCGTGCTTTCTGGCTTTCCAGAGCGCCGAAGGGCTGCCGGTTAGGTGCCTTAGTTCAGAGCAGCACACAGACCCTTGTTGAGTGTCCGCAGCAGAGAGCTGTTCAGTAGCAGTCCGGAGTGCCTAGGCAGTGAATAGTCCCAAAACAAACCCCAGCACTGCAGCCATGCTTGGTGTAACCCACAGCTTGCTGAAACAAAGCTGCCAGAGACAACATGAATGGGAAATGCAGCTGCTGCTCTTCACAGGGAGCTGCATTGCTGGGCGATGCAATGGCTCTGGCTGCAGCAGGTTAAAGAATGAGGTAAAGTCATTTTAACTGCCCAGATAATTAGCACGAGAAGACAACTCAGAGTGCCTTTTGCACTGGGTTGGAAGGGGCCCTCCAAGGGCATCTTGTCCAACTAGAACAGGCTGCCCTGGGACACATCAAGCCTGACCTTGAATGAAAGGCTGGATTCAGTTTGGAGAAGAGAAGGCTCCAAGAAGGCTTCCAGTATCTCAAGGGAGCCTACAAGAAAGCTGCTGAGGGACTTCTTAGGCTGTTAGGTAGTGATAGGATGGGGGGGAATGGAGCAAAACTGGAAATGGGGAGATGCAGATTGGATGTTAGGAAGAAGTTCTTCACCATGAGGGTGGTGAGACACTGGAACAGGTTGCCCAGGGAGGCGGTGTTTAAGGCCAGGCTGGGTGTTGCTCTGGGTAGCCTGATCTAGTGTGAGGTGTCCCTGCCCATGGCAGGGGGGATGAAACTGGGTGATCCTTGGGGTCCCTTCCAACTCTGACGATTCTGTAATTCTGTGATCCTGCACAGCATGGATTTAGATGGGTGTCAAGAGTTAGCCTCTATATGGGCCTAAACTCTAGCACTTGCTCTATCACCCAAGGACCCTTCCCCAGAGAGAAGGGGGATAAGGAAAGGGAGAGAATGAAATTGCAATGAAACAAGGATTTAATGAAATAGCCAAGTCAATAGCAGTGCCAACACAAGAGATAATCACAGAATGGTAAGGTTGGAAGGGACCTCAAAGCTCATCCAGTTCCAACCCCCCTGCCATAGGCAGGGACACCTCCCACTAGAACTGGTCACTCAGAACTATAAAACTATACTGAGCCTGGCAGCAGTGCAGCAGCCACAGTATCCAGGACGGCAGCCTGCAGGAGCAGGAGCAGCAGGGTAAGGAGAAAGCTAAGCAGGAGGCTCTAGTGAGAAGCTGCCCTCTCAGCAAAGTTTTTATCCTGAGTGTGGTGCTGGTGGGCTGGGACTCACCTGTGGCCAGCTCCAGTCAGCTGTACCACCTGGCTCAGAGCTGCTGGTGGCCTGCAGCCCATGGCTGGCCTGGGAGTCTATGCCAGCAGAACCAGGACAGCCAGTCAGGGTGCTGTGAAACGGTAACTCGAGGTGTCTTGGTGGTCTCTGATCACATGCCAAGGCAATAACTGCTTGAGAAGAGCTCTGGAATTATCTCCTGTTTGCCATCAAGCAGGTTTTAGCTGAGACCTGCAGCTGAAAAGGTAGAGCTCACTCTGGTGATTGTGTGTTCCTTCTGCTTCTGCATCCTCGTGGTGCTGGAGCAGAGTCTGTGATTGCTGTAGGCAGTGTTTGGCTGTGGAGGTGACAGCAGGCAGTGAATGTTGCAGACAGGAGCCGTGTCCTGCAAGCCTCAAAGCAGCACAGATGCTCTGCAGAGGACTGCTGAGCTTCTGCTGCTCTGCTTCAGCCCCTCCCTGCTCTGTGGCACTCGGCGCTGTTGTCCCAGCTCCCAGGCCTTCACAGTGGCCATGAGCACTTTGGAAGGCACTGGTGGGCAGGAATTTGTCATCTCCTCTGTGGCACCATGCACTACTGCACAGGTACCTCCCTGGCAGCACTTTACTGAGGAGTGTTTGTTGACTGGTGAGTCTGGCAGCAAGTATGGCTCCCACAAAGGCTCCCCCAAGTTCATCTTGCTCTCCAGCAGCAGAGGTGGTGTGTGCCACGTGTGATTTGGTTGGCTGTTTTTTCCCTGCTCCCTGGGCAGCAGCATGGTCACAAAATGTAAAGGAGATTAAAGAAGCTGCAGCTTCAGACAGGTCACAGTGATGGGACTGTGCTTGACCTCACCAGGATAAGATGCAGAAAGATTCTAGGGTGTGCTGAGAGTCTGCTTCCTAAACCAACTGCTGGAAAAGTCCACAGCAAAGATACCACTCTGGTTTGGGCCTTAATCAATGTGCATGAGGCCTTTCCAGCTATGTTAGCTGTTGTGTGGCACAGCTGGAGCTAGCCCGAGGCAGGAGAGGGTAGCTCAGCTGAGTCCAGCACACCAGGGGAGTTTGTGAATGCCCAGCAGTTAGTTCAGACAAAAAACTGAGAGCAGCTGTCCAAGACAGGAGGTCTGCAAGGAGAGTGGAGGCTGCTTGCTGTTGGCTGGCTTTGGGCAGTTAACTGTTCAGGCAGCAGGTGAGCTGGGAAAAGCTGAGCATGGCTTGGTGGAGAAGCTAAGCAGGTTAAGGGAATAGTTTGATGGGTTTAAGGAGTGGAAAGCTTACTCAAATGAGATGAAGAAAGCCCTTAAAATGTGACAGGAGAGATATAAACTGGGAGTTAACACTAAAAAATCACAAAGAGTGGGTCAAGGCATGCTAAAAAAAAAATAAAAAAAAAAAAGCAAGCAGCAAAAGGTTCTTTAAATAAAAAATATAACCCAGGACAAGCCTGCAGGAGGCTGAGCCCAAAATTGCCAGCTACAGACCAGGGAAGGGCTCCTCACCTCTGACAGCTCTGTGAAAGCAGCTTTGCATGCTGGGGCAGCCCTAAATGCCCACAACATCTTGAGGATTGTCAGGATGTCAAGAGCAGAGCAGAGGGCATCCTTCTTCTGCAGCAGAAAACACTCCATGGTGTGTAGCTCTAGGCTGGGCATTTGCAGGAGTTAAGGGACAAGCAGAACAGTCCCAGGGGTGGTGCCCTGCATGAAGGAACCTGAGTGCCAGGAGTCTGGAAGGGGAACAGCTGTGGCAGGGCGAGGCCAAGGCTTACCAAAGCATAAAGCCCTTGGCACAGCCTGCAGCTCTTGAACAGGGGCATTGGCCTGAGTGGGAGCCTGATTCACAGCAGACATGCAGAGCTGTGCAGGCAGAGGGGGCAGCAGGTGCAGGAGAATGCTGAAGGTGTGCAGTGTCCCCAGGGCAGTGACTGCACAGCACAGCCAGAGCTCTGCTGCCAGCACAGGCTGTGAGGGGCTGGCAGCCTGCAGAGGAGCTGGCTCAGGGCACACCTAGAGGTGGCCTTCTCTCCTCTGGGAGAGCAGTGCTTGGGCTCTGGGATCTCAGAGCTCTTTTCCACCCAAACCAACCCTGTCATTCTCTGCATAAAGCAGCTGCCAATCTTCAGTGCAGTGGCCACAGAGGCAGGACAGTTTGTACCTGCCTGATGTGCAAAGCAGCATTTACACTTCTACTGCTCCATCTTTGTGAATCCTCTGCTGACCATTTACTGCCTGTGCCTGTGAAGTGTGTTCAGATGAGACAAAACAAAACCTCCTAGGTATTTTCTTAGGCTCAGGTTCCATTTACCAGGGTCCCACACAAGTTTTGAGTCTGGGCCTAGGTACAGACCTTCAGAAGGTCTGCAAGGGTCAGCCCAGAAGTAGCTCTATCAGGGTCTGAATGATAGCTTTTCACCCCTGCAGCTCCTGTTCCTTTTACAAAGCACTCAGCTGGTAGTGGTTTAGCATTAATGGTTTTTTTGCTTGATGCTAAACTGTTTCCCTGAAAACCCAGGTGTTTAGTTCCTAAAGACATCACCTGAAGAGTGTGGCCCTGTGCAGCTTGCTCAGGGAACAGCAGTGCCACAGCCAGGAGGCAACTCTGCAGGGGGTGACTGACAGCTCAGGACTCAGAAGCTTGCTGGCTTTTGGCACTGGCCCATGAAGGGAGAGGGAGACTGACAAAAGGATTCACCTGGGAAGGCTGTGGCAGGAGACAGGCTGGGGGAGACAGCTGCTGGGACACTGTACTCACTTTGCCTGGGCCACTTGGTGTGTGCAGTGCAGGCATCTCAGAAGGACACTCACTGCATCTCTGCCGTTTCAGTTTGACAGTTCTGCAGGCATTAGAGGATGGACTGAGGAGAGCAGATGCAGATCCTTCAGTGAAAGCTGTTATGATCTGTGGTGACAATGGGCAGTTCAGTGCAGGTAAGACATTTCCCATCAAACAGCCTAGCAAAGGAGAGACTCTTTCCACCCAGGCTACCTGGAGCTCCACGGCCTCTAACACTGCTGCTGAAGGCCCTGCTTAGGCTGGGAATGGCCACAAGGCTTTGCTGTTCTGCTGTGCCACAGCTCAGAGGGGGCATGCAAAGCTGGATGGTTCAGGCCAAAAATAAGCTGCATGTTCCTGTGAAAGGAGAGACAGCTGCTGACCAAGGGCCAGAAACTGCTGAGCTCCTTCTGAAGTCCAAGCAGGTTCTAGGTTCAGTCATGGAAGAACTGCAGGTTTCATCTCTCTGTTTCCAAGCAGCTGTTCCTCCTTTCTGAAACAATGTCCCTGTCTAAAGCAGGGTCAGACCTTGCTCTGCACAGGTGCTTGGCTTTGCTGGCTCACCTGCTGCTGACCTGAGCCTGATACCTGCTGCCACAGGCCATGCAGGGCTTGTGCACCTCTTGTGTCCTGCCTCAGGACAGCTTGGGGGAAATTTCTTCCCTGGAAGGCTTCTCAGGCACTGCCAGACTGCCCAGGCAGGTGGTGAAGTCCCCACCCCTGGAGGTGTTTGAAGGCTGTGGATGTGGTGCTGAGGGACATGGTTGAATGGCAGTGGCTCAGCAGCAGTGGTGAGGTTGTGAGCTCTGGTGAGTGGTTGAACTTGGTGATCTCAAAGGTCTCTTCCAACCCAACAACTTCTGTGGTTCTTTGACATCCCTTTGGCCAGCAGCAGCCTTGCTTCCCAGGCTGCCAGCCCTGCTGTTAGGGTGCAGGAGGTTCACTAAGATGTGGCCTGGAGCTGCAGGGGCAGGCAGCATTTCAAAGGTCTCTTCCAACCCAGCACCACTATGATATCCCTAACGCACCGATGCCTCCTTAGTCACTATAGCTTCCTTTGTTTCACATCTCTGGAGCACCAGCTGGGCCAGGATGTGGCACCTGCCTGGGCTGGGACAGCAGTGAAGAGCAGATCTTCTCCAGCTGTAGAATTATGGGAAGCTGGGGAATTTCCATTGCTTGTGAGGTGCAAGTTGCTACTGCCTATTCCAGACTCAGGCATGGATGTCTGTGTGATCATTATAGTAGCCATCATAGAATGGTTTGGGCTGGAAGGGATCTCCACAGGTCATCTAGTCCACCCCAAAGGTATCTCTACACTTAGCCTCTGCACAGGCTGAAGGAGCTTGGGTTTCTTCAAAGTGCCCCAAATCAGCCCCCAAAGGGCTGATTCTTGTCAGCATCCTCTGCAGGGACCTGAGCATCTGTGAGAGCTGTGTTCAGTGCACGGGGAGCAGAACCTGCCTTGCCCACTAATTGCTGTTCATCTCTCTGCCACCTCAGGAGCTGACATTCGAGGGCTTTCAGCTGCCAAGAGGCAGGGCAGTGCCCTGGGCCCTGTCATCTCTCTGATAGAAAGCAGCAGGAAGCCTGTGGTGGCTGCCATCGAGGGCTTTGCCCTGGGTGGAGGCCTGGAGGTGGCACTTGGCTGTCACTATCGGATCGCGCATGTGAAGGTAACACACTGAGAGCCAGACCCTGGGGAAGGCATCACAGTCATGGAGCAGGTCTAGTGGAGGTGTCCCTGCCTGTGCCAGGGGAGCTGGACCCAGAGGATCTCCTGAGTCCCTTCCAACCCAAGCTGTTGTATGAACTGTGCAGACATGGCCATGGAGAGGGTGGGAGGGAGCTGCTGCAGGGCAGTGTGTGACAGTTTGGGAGTTCCCCGCCCCCCCACACTTTGAAATGACCCAGGCTAGACTCTCAGCCAGCTGGAAGTTAAGAGATGAAGCTCTATTTACAGCTTAGCACAATATACAAGCAGATATATACAGTATATACAGGAATATTTACAGAAATATACAAGTTTAAGGTAATACAGACACACACCTCCCCTCCCAGAAATCAGAGACCCCAGGAGGCGCTCCCAACCACCCTTCCACCTTCTCCCCACTCCCACACCTGACCCCAAGGTTTAGCTTATGCACAAGGAGGATCGGCCGGGGAGGATTAGAAGAAAAGTGGTTAGTGAAGTTATTCAACAGAGAGGAGAAGCCAGAGCTGCTAGCCCAAGACCCAAGCAGCAAGCACGCCAGTAAGTCCCTTGTGACCCAGACTGCCAGCTCGAGAGACTCTCTTATCTTCTTGTTTTGTTTTTCTTATACCTAAACATCACAGCAAGCCTATGAGTGAAGTAGACATCAACATGGTTTTACCTTCACAGCCTACAGTATAATTTTTCTCTATTAAAAATATTCCAATTAGCTCAAACCAGCACACAGTGGCACGGCAGCTTTGCTGGGGTCATGGCCCTGAGCAGGAGCCTTAGAGCTGAGGTACAGTGTGGGTGCTGCTCACTCCTCACCTGCAGCGCTGCCCCTGCTTCCCTAAGCCCTGCTGAATCACAGTAGTGGGGTTTGAAAGAGACCAAGCACCTAGGCCAACCCTCTGCTAGTGCAGGTTCACCCTACAGCAGGTCACACAGGACACAGCCAAGTGGGTTTGGAGAGTCTCCAGAGGAGGAGACTCCACAACCTCTCTGGGCAGCCTGCTCCAGGGCTCCAGCACCCTCAAAATAAAGAAATCAGAGCTCAGTGGGAAATGTGCACACTAATGATTTTGAAACAAGACAACAAAATCTAGAGAGACTTAGTCAGCCTCTGTCTGCTCCCCCTGGCTTCTCTGCCATAACCCTGCCAAACTGCCAGCTGCACCAGGAGCCACGTGGAGGAAGCTTAGGAAAAGGTTCAGTCCCTTTTTTCTTTACTAAATTCCCAAGGATTAGAGCAGAGAGCTGGCAGGTGAGTCACAGAATGCCCTCCAGCACTTCCTAAGAATGGCTTCAAAGCACCCTTTTGAGCAGTGTGCCAGTGCCAACTGCACCAGGCTCCACAAGTCACAGCACAAGGTCCTGCAGCTGGGTCAGGCCACCCCTAGGCACAAATCCAGGCTTGGTGCACAGTGCCTGGGAGCAGCCCTGAATAAAAGAGACTTGGGGGTGCTGGTGCTGAGCAGCTCCCCAGGAGCCAGCAGTGCCCTCATGCAGCCCAGCAGGCAGCTGTGTGCTGGCTGCAGCCAGTGGGCAGCAGTATAAGAGAGGGGATTGTGCCCCTTGGCTCTGCTCTGCTCAGACCTCACCTCCAACCCTGCCTCCTGTGCTGCTGTCCCCAGCATGAGAGGGACACAGAGCTGTGGAGTGAAGCCAGAGGAGGCCACAAAGATGATGCCAGGGCTGGAGCAGCTCTGCTGTGAGCACAGGCTGAGGGAGCTGGGGGAGTGCAGCCTGCACAGGAGAAGACTCCAGGGGGCCCTCAGAGCTGCCACCAGTGCCTGAAGGGATCCTGCAGGAAGGCTGCAGAGAGACTTTTGCTGAGGGGGTCTGAAACAGGCCAAGGGACAATGGTTTGGAGCTGAGGCAGAGCAGGGTTGGAGTGGAGCTGAGGAAGAAGTTGTTTGGTGTGAGGGTGGTGAGAGCCTGGCACAGGCTGCCCAGGGAGGTTGTGGCTGCCTCCTGCCTGGGTGTGTTCAAGGCCAGGCTGGATGAGGCCCTGAGCAGCTGAGTCCAGCTAAGAAGTGTCCCAGGGCATGGCAGGGGGTTGCAGTAGCTGATCTCTGAGGTCCCTTCCAACCTGAGCCATTCCTGGAGTGCAAGATCTGTGATTTGCAGGTGCCAGTCTGGGGGATGCTGCTGGCCCCACAGCTCTCCTCCCGTGCTGTCCCATCACACAAACATCCTCTGAGAGGTGAAATTTATGCTCTGCATTTGGACAAAAGTTCCAAGCAGTTGAGTGAGCTTTTGTCTTTGCGGCAAGAGCTAGGGGAGAAGTTTCTCTGTGGAAGTCCTGAGGCTTCCCAGAGGAGCACTGCATGGCTCTCTCCTCTGCCTCTGCTCAGAGTTGCAGCTCTCTTCCATTTGGCTTCCTTTCAGGCACGGATGGGTTTACCAGAGGTCACCATTGGATTACTTCCAGCTGCTGAAGGCACTCAGCGACTGCCCAGGCTGATTGGGGTCCCAGCTGCTCTGGAGATGATCACTACAGGTACAGGACTGTGTCTTGGCCTTGCTCTGTGCATAAGAATGTGGACCTGAGCCATAGCAGCAGTGTGGGCAGATGATGTTTCTTAGCATTCGTTGCTTGCCTGTGTACCTGCTGGGTTGAATTTCAGCTCTCTTCCACTGGTAATGGGCAAAACCAGGGACATGCTTGCTTCCAAGGCATGGACTGTGGGGTGCACTCTGTGTACTTGAGGACAAGCATGGCTCATCTCCTGGTCATCTGATCAAGTGGACAATGGGGACAGCTGCTGGAGTTAGTCCAGAGGCAGCCACAAAGCACTCCTGCTATGAGGGCAGCTGAGGGAGCTGGGAGAGGAAAAGACTCCAGGGGGACTACCTAGAACAGCCTTCCAGTGGCTGAAGGGGCTACAGAAAACCTGGGGAGGGACTTTATAGATAGGCTGAGGGACAATGGATTGAAGCTTGAGGAGGGGGGATTGAGAGTGGAGGTAAGGAAGAAATTCTTGAGAGTGAGGGGAGACATTGGCATAGGTTGCCCAGGGAGGCTGTGGCTGCCCCCTCCCTGGAGGCGTTCGAGCCCAGGCTGGATGAGGCCTTGAGCAGCCTGAGGTGGTGGGAGGTGTCCATGCCCATGGCAAGGGGGTTGGAATTAGATGATCCAGGACCCCTTTAAGGTCCCTTCCAACCCAAACCACTCTATGACTCCATGCATCTATGAACAGAACTCAGCTGCCCACCATTTGCCACTGTGGTCACCTCATTTCTCTTTTTAATCACAGGAAGGCACATTCCAGCAGCTGAAGCTCTGAAACTGGGCTTGGTTGATGAAGTTGTGGAAGAAAACACAGTTGAAGCAGCAATTGACTTGGCAAACAAAGTGATTGGTGAGGAAAGAATTGCAGCGTTGCCAAGAAATAATTGGCGATGTTTCAGGGCAGGAGACAGCGAGGGCAAAGCCCAGCAGCTTGTTACAGAGTCTGTGCTCCTCCCACTGAGCTTTGGCATCCATGCTTACATGAATTAATTGCAGAACTTGCTTGCTGTTACCTGAAAAGTTCAGATGGTAGAGAGCTGCAGAAATGCAAGTGATGATTTGGAGAATAGATCCAGACCAAGTTCTTCATTATCTTTCCAGGCTCACATGCTCCTAGGCTGCTGCACCCCACTAAGTTTGGAGAGGGAGTGCCCCTTCCACCTCCAGTTTGGGGTCCCAGCTGTGTTGCAGCAGCAGTGGCTGATCAGAACCTTCTCCTCTAGTTCAGGGGCTGGCACCTCTTCAGCTCAGCTTCGTGATCCAGGGGTCCGCAAGTGCCTCTGTCCCTAATCTTTTAGCTGCAGTGTAAGCGAACAGCCTGTGAGGATTGCAGGGATGTGGAGAGATTTCTTTCCCCTCACCTTAGAAACAGCACAATCAAACTCGGTGAAGTTAACACGGGAAGAGGAACCCTCCCTGTGCAGCCCGAGGCGAGACAGCAGGGTGTTTCCCACTCCTCACCTCCTTGTTCCACGGAGTTCCATCGGGGTTTGGTTGGGAGCTGTCAGGACATGCATGCAAGGAAGCAGAAAGCTCTCTGCTTCGACTGCATGGCTGCCACAGGCAGTGCTGTGGTGCTGCTTTGCTGCTGTACTTCACTACTGACAAGGCTCTTTCTTCTCCCTAGGAGCATTTCTCCTGTGCTAGAAGCTGAAGCAGCTTTGTCCCCGGTGACAGTGCACTGTATTTTTAAGCTGGTCCAATGATTGGCCTGCTCCTCGAGATCAGTGCACAACTTGAGATTCACCAGATGGGTGCAAAAAGAGTCTGTCCTTTGCTAGGCTTCCTGTGAGAGATCCCTTCCTGCTCACTGTAGGCTTTTGGTGCTTTGGAGCTTCATTCTGAGTGCAGAACTGCTGCCATAAGCAAGTCCCCTTTTCTCCTTCCCCATCTGCAATCAGGCTGTTCCAGCACAGTTCTTTAGGACAGCTGGGTGATAAACTTCACTCCTGCTTCTAAGAAAGCCAGAGATATTTCCCCTCACTCCTTTGAAATACCTTTGATTTGTTTTTAGGAAACAGAAATGCAAAACTGCCTCCCAGCTTCTGTGTGTTCTCTTTGATAGTCTGAAGTGGGAGCCTGGCAAGCTGAGATTGTTTTAATGATGCCTTCAAAGGGAAAAAGCAAAATTTCTTCATGTTAGATGCTCTACCTTCAAATTTACTGAGTCCCTTGACCCTTGCAGGGTTGGGCTGAAGAACTCCAAGCCTAGCAGGAGGCACAGAGGCTGAACAGCAGCCAGGAGGTCATACCTCATATGTGATGTCTTCTCCAGTGTCAGAGCATTCCTCTATGGAGTCCCTCTCTGGGAGCTCCAGGCAGGACTCTGCTCTGGCAGGTCCACATCATCTCACTTCCTCTTCCCTGTGCTACATGACTTGGTCAGAGCTGCCTGCCCCTCTGCAGGGGTTCAGAGGGGGCACAACCACAACACATCCAGAACAAACATCTCAGCACAAGAGCTCCAGACCTGGAGGTGGTCAAGGTGATGAGGCTCTGAGCAACCTGGGCTGGTGGGAGGTGTCTCTGCCCACGGCAGGGGTTGGCACTGGATGAGCTTTAAGGTCCCTCCCAGCCCAACCCATTCAAGCATTTTGTCTGAGAATCTTCTGTCGTCTGCTGGGAGAACACCAAGGTGTCCCTGTTCCCACAGACAAATGAACCCCACAAGCACTGTTCCCCTGGGCTTTGGCACGATGCCCTGCGTGGGCTCTACACCAGTACTGCTGGCACAGCACCAGGGCACTACTAGAGCTGACAAGCCAGCAGGCAACTGCATTTATGCAACTGCTGGCTGAAGCTGGGCAAAAGGTAGATCTCTGCTTATTTCTTCTGAGGCAGATGTTACGCAGTGGCTGACAGCTGTGAAAGGAGCTCAGAGGAGAGGCTCAAGAATGGATCTTGAGCAGAGCCTCCCTCAGAAGCTCTTGCTTCTGGGAACTCAAGTCCACTGCAGGCACACTCCTGCTCTGTAGCTCCATTTTGACTGGAAACTGGCACTGCCAAGAGCTTTGTAGGGAGAATTGTCAAGCCCATGCATTTCCAGTTGGGTGACCAGGGTGTCATGCAGGACAGTGTCAAGTGCTTTTCCTCTTAGATGTGGGTTCAGATCACTTTTCTCCTGCCCATGAATCTGCTCTTGTTTCTTAGCACTGCAGAATCAATGACACTGCATGGAGGTGCTGCAGAATCACTGAGCAAAGCTTAGCCAGCCTGCAGCTAAGGGAGAGGTGTTCCAGCTGCCTCAGCATGGTTACTTTTCCCTTGTTGCTCTGAGGCTCTGGCCCCAGCAGTGTCTGTGCTCACAGGGACCATTTGCCATCTGAAGACCAAGCTCCAAGGCTTCCAGCAGTGTCCCTTCTGTACCAGTCTTTTACATGTCAGACAGAGTCCCTTCACCTGCTCAGTCTTAAGTGGCCTTCCAGCCATCAGATCTTTCTGGATCAAGCCTGAGGTTCTCTCTTGTGAGGAAATGGAACTCCCTGTTCCAGTACTAAGTAAAGAGCTGTGGATAAAGAGCATTTCTGGGTTGAAAACATCCATGGAAGGGAGACACAAAGGATTCTAAAGCAAAGGAGCATTATCCCAACTCAGTGCTGCAGCAGTGGCAACTGCAAGCCACCTTCTCTGTTGCTGTGAAAGCCTTGTTCTCATGAGCTGTGATTACAAGGGCAGCTCCCTGCACAGTGGGTGCTCATCTTCGTGCTCTCTAAAAGGTGTAATGAGAAGCCCTGAGCTCTGCAGACCATTTCAGGAAATCAGTTTCTTAACTCATCCTGGGAGCTCCTGTTCCACTTCAGCACTGCTCAGTCTTGCAGGGAACACTGGAGTCAGGACACGTTCTTTGGGCAACCACAACTGCAGTGCTGCTGTTACTCCTGCTCTGCAGCTTCTATGTCTCCTTCCCCCAAGTCGTCTGCTGCTGCTGCACTGGCACTTCCCTAGCTCAGACAGGCAGAAGTGGCACTGGATGCAATATGCCACTCATGAAGAAAGAGCTGTGGCAGACCTCAGAGAAGCCAGGGCAGTGAGACTGTGTACCACAGGGCTTGCCAGCATGAGGGTCCCACTGGAGGGGACCCAGCCACCAGCCTGCTTTGGTGACAGTCCTGGGTGCAGCCAGGAGCAGTGCTGCAGCAGCCAGTGCATAGCACTGCTGCAGTTGGTGAGAGATCTGCAAGTGGCTGTAACAACCAGAGGGTCTTTGTGACAGTGCTGGAATATCCTCAGTTTCTCAGCTTGGTCTTTTGTGGTCTGAGGCAAGCTGCCACTAAGAGCCTAGGAAGAGCCCAGGGACAGACAAGCCAGAGATCTCCTAGCAGGCACCACGCCTCGTACTTCTGGAGAGGGTGGAGAGGATTTTGGCATCTCTCAGTTAAAATTCTCTCTGGTGTCACCATAGCAACCCCTGTCTGCGGGGAGCCTCCGGGATCCGTGCAGCTGCTCCACCAACCCTTGCTGGCACACCGGCACAAGCTCTCCTTTCTTACCCTCTCGGGTGCCAGTGAGCAGCGGGGCTCCTGTGGTCCGGGGGGGTTCAGTCAGGATGTGCATTTCCCAGGCCTGTGGCGTGGGCAGCAGGCAGCGTTTGGGTCCGGGCAGCCCTGGCTGCTCCGTTCCACGTCTCCTCTTTCCACCTGCAGGCCAGCCTCTGGGACCCCGCAGACTCAGCCTGAAGCCGGTTCCAGAACTGCCTAATATGGAAGCGTTCCTCGGCGAGGCTCTGGCGAAGCTGAAGCGGCAGGCCCGCGGGTGCCTGGCTCCGGAGCTGTGCTTCCAGGCGGTCCGAGCCTGCACCGAGCAGCCCTTCGCGGCCGGCGTGCGGCGGGAGCGGGAGCTCTTCGGGGTGCTGCTGGGCTCGGGCCAGGCCCAGGCTCTGCAGTACCTCTTCTTTGCCGAGAGAGCCGTGCACAGGTGGGCCACAGCCACCGGAGCTTCGTGGCGGCGAGCGGCCCCGCAGCCCATCCGCAGAGCTGCCGTCATAGGTAAGGCTGCCCCCGTCCCGCAGCTGACAGCACGGCTGAAGGGAAGGAGGGTAAGCAGCCCTCGATTTCAGCACAGGCTATAGGGGACCTCAGAGCTGCCTTACAACACCCGAAAGGATCCTGCAGGAAGGCTGCAGAGAGGCTTTTGCTGAGGGGGTCTGAGACAGGCCAAGGAGCAATGGCTTGGAGCTGAGGCAGAGCAGGGGCAGACTGGAGCTGAGGAAGAAGTGCAGAGTGAGGGTGGTGAGAGCCTGGCACAGGCTGCCCAGGGAGGCTGTGGCTGCCTCCTGCCTGGGGGTGTCCAAGACCCAGCTGGATGAGGCCCTGAGCAGCCAGCTCCTGCTCAGTCCCTGGGCATGTGAGGGGGGTTGGATCTCCAAGGTCCCTTCCAACCTGAGCCATTCTGTAGTCTATGACAGGCTGCTGAGTCCTGGCTTAGTTCCCTGTCCCAAGCAGGTCTCCCTAGCATCCTACTCCTCCTAGTCCAGTCCTGCACTGCAGGTGCCTGTGCACAGCCACCCGGGGATGTGTTCACACAATAATGTCTTGACTGCTGTATTTTAAGATTTGATCTCCCTGAGATCCACTCCTGCCATTTTGTAGCCCAGCAAGATAATGCCTTAATTAATTTTCGATAAAAGCAATTTAATCTAAATTGGATGCCCTACTGTGATTTAAAAAGCAGAGTCTTGGGGCCAGCACCACTCAAAACATGGTTACAGAGGAGTGGAACATTTGGTAAATGCCCCTCCTGCTGCAGGGGAAGCTCACCACATCAGCTCTGCACTTCCCTGGGTGCTTCTCAGGCCTCTGCAGTGTGAGAACCGAGAGCTCATTCACAGCACTACAGAACGTTAGGGGTCGGAAGTGACCTCTGGAGATCATCCAGTCCAGCCTCTTGCCAGAGCAGGAGCACCCAGGGATGGTCACACAGAACACATCCAGGGGGCTTTGGAAAATCCACTCCTCTCTGGGCAGCCTGCTCCAGGGTTCTGCTGCCCTCACAGCAAAAACTTTCTCATGCAACCTCTGAGCAGCCTGTGCCAGTGCTCAACTAGCCCACAGTAAACACAGATCAGGTGGAACCTCTCGTGTGCCAGTTTGTGCCCATTGCCTCTAGCCCTGTCAGTGGGGCCCTGTCTCCTTCACAGCTTCCTCTCAGGTGTTCATACCCCTCAGGGAGTCCCTCTCCAGCCCTCTCTGGACTTGAGTCTCCCAGCATTTCCTCACAAGACATGTCCCAGCCCTTAGCTCATCCTGGTGGCTCTTCACCCAACTTATTCCAGTAGCTCCATATCACTCTGCTGCTGGGGGACCAGAACTGGACTCAGAACTCCAGGTACTGCCTCAGCAGTGCTACGTAGAGGGGAAGGTTTGGCTCCCACCACCTGGCAGCAGGATTCCTCCTTGTACAGCCTCTGTACCACTGGCTTGCTGTGCCACAAGGTCACTGCTGCTCGCAGTCAGCTTGGTGTCCACTGGGACCCCAGCTGCCTCTGCAGAGCTGCTTGCCAGCCACCCCACACACATGCTGCTGCACAGAACTGCTGCTCCTCAGCTGCAAGACTTCACAGCTCCCTTTGTTGAGTCTCACCAAGTTCTTCCCAACGCCTCCTTCCCTCTGGGTGGCAGCACAGCCTCTGCTGTGCCAGTTACTTACAGTACCAGAGCAGGGCAGGCCCTGAGAGCTCGGCCAGGGTCTACATAAGCAAAGTCCCCATGGTGAAGCAGGTCCGAGCATGGGAAGCCAATCTGCAGCTAAACCCTGGATCGGCAGTGTCCATAGCCTGCCACAGCCACAGGAAGCCACCAAGACTCCCCCAGCATAGTTTAAGAAAGGGCTGAAGCCTCAAGTCTGAGCTTAAATGGAAGTCTGAAGGCCATGGGCAGCTGGTGTGGGTGGAGGCTCCAGCTGTAGCTGGTCAAGGTCGTTAAAGCTTATGAGTGACCTCAGGGCCTTGACCCTTTCCGAGGCTCCTGATGCCCTTTCTGAGTCACTGCTCCTATCAGTGGAGCCCATGGGTGCAGTTTGCTTTGTGTGTGCCCCTTGCTGAGGTCAGATTGCATTTGCTGAGTGACATCTGCTGATCTGGAGGTTGTTGGTCAGCTCCTTCTGGCTCTGGCCCCCGCACCATGCCCTGGTACTGCTTCCTGCCACTGCTTCCTGCCAGCCACTCTGCCTGTTCTGCTTCCCCTGGGAGGTTGTCCTCCTGTTGTGCCTGCTGCTGTCAGGGACATTGGCAGTGCAGCAAAAGCAGGCACAGAAGCTGCCAACACAGTTGTTGGGGGGGGGTTCAGGCTCTATAACAAAGAGCCATTCTCCATCCAGTGCCGTGCTGTGCCATGTCCCTCATTCCACATGCTGGCTCTTGCCTGCATGGCCACATGGCCTGCTTGCAGCAGCAGATGTCAGCCTCTTGGGGATGGGTTTTGAGGAGCTGACACTTTTAAAAGCAGGGCTACATAGCCATGTAAGTACTGAGTCCAGCGAGGTGGCCCAGGCTGTGTCTGTTCTCAGTGTGCAGGGCAGGCAGAGCAAGGTGCTTCATCCACGTGCGGTGGTCATCAACACATGGGCAGCATTACAGGTGCTGCATTGGAAGGGCTGTGGTCAGCAGGTCAGAGAGCTTCTCCTGCCCCTCTGCTCTGCCCTGCTGAGGCCACATCTGCAAGATTGGGTCCAGTTCTGGGCCCTCAGCTCAGGAAGGAGCTCAGGGAAGTGCTGCAGAGAGCCCAGCCCAGAGCCCCCAAAGTGCTGCAGGCAGTGGCAGAGCTCCTGTGAGGCCAGGCTGAGGGAGCTGCTTGGAGCAGAGGAGCCTGAGGGCTGCCCTCAGTGCTGCTGCTAAAGATGTGCAGGGCTGGAGCCAGGCTGTGCTCAGGGATGGGCAATGCCAGGCCAAGGGGCAGCAGGTGCCAGCTGGAGCAGAGGAGGTGCCAGGGGAAGAGGAGGGAAAACTTTGTGAGTGTGAGGCTGCTGGAGCCTGGAGCAGGCTGCCCAGAGAGGTTGTGGAGTCTCCTGCTCTGGGGACATTCCAAACCCACCTGGATGTGTTCTGGGTGAGCTGCCCTGGCAGGGGATTGGACTCCATCTTTCAAGGTCCCTTCCAACCCCTAACATGTTGTGGTCACATTATTGCTGCTTGAAATTAATACCCTGAGACAGAGAAGCAGCTGCAGTCTCCAGCAGTCCACCACCACCAACCGATCACTGCCGCTTGCAGCTGAACTGAAGCAGCCTTTGCATATTTTCTGAGTCTGTAAAGGGTCATCTTCACTGCCTACCAATTTCCACTCAGATACTCAGCCTAGCTCAGCACCTTTCCCACTGCTCTCTGTGCCTCCTGTATGTGTGACTGCACACAAATGGCCTCACACAGATTTTGAGGTAATTTGTTTTCCAGCTTGGCTTTAAAGTCCTTCAGTTAATTGTGCATGGGTGTTAGTGTTCTGAGTACCTCACGTGACTGATCAATAATTAAAAGTAATTATTCACTCAGCTTGCCCAGCAAATGGATTTGTCATAGCCATGTTTGGCCTGAAATGAGAGGAGTGCAAGTGCAGTTCCATTTCACAACAGAACACCAGAAGCTTCCTGTGCTGGGCTGCAGCCAGAGCAGTGTGGGCAGCAGGGCAAGAGAGGAGATATGCCCCTTGGTTCTGCTCTGCTCAGACTTCACCTCCTCCTCTGCTCAGACCTCCCTGCCTCCTGTGCTGGACACAGGAACTGCTGGAGTGAGGCCAGAGGAGGCCACAAAGATGATGCCAGGGCTCTGCTGTAAGCGCAGGCTGAGGGAGCTGGGGAGGTGCAGCCTGCAGAGGAGAAAGCTCCAGGGGGACCTCAGAGCTGCCTGACAGTGTCTGAAGGGATCCTGCAGGAAGGCTGCAGAGAGACCTTTGCTGAGGAGGTCTGAGCCAGGCCAAGGGATAATGGTTTGGAGCTGAGGCAGAGGAAGATCAGAGTGGAGCTGAGGAAGAAGTTGTTTGGTGTGAGGGTGGTGAGAGCCTGGCACAGGCTGCCCAAGGAGGCTGTGGCTGCCTCCTGCCTGGGGGTGTTCAAGGCCAGGCTGGATGAAGCCCCAAGCAGCCAGCTGCAGTTGAGATGTCCCTGGGCATGGCAGGGAGTTGGAGCAGATGAGCTCTGAGGTCCCTCCCATCCTGAGCCACAACATGTAAGCAAGCTGCTAGACATCGCTCTTTATCCTGAAGCAGATTTCATTCTTGTTCTGAAAGCTATGCCTTGGGCATGAGAGATGCTAACCCAGCCCTGAAAATTGGCCCTGCGTGAGAGATAGATAAGGGTACAGTGGACTTGGCATGGTTTGAGGCAGAAGGCAGAATATCCAGGACAGGTGCTGCAGTGGTTCCTAGCTGCGTGCTGCTCTCCGTGAGCTGAGCATGCAACATTTCCCTTTCTTTTCCAGCCTTCTACACATGTAAGCCCCAATGACTCCCTACCATTTTTTTCTGCTCTAATATATTCTTTCCCCAAGATCACTCAGCTTTATAAAATAGAAAAGGAGTACTCAGAAATGCTTCTTTCTCTGCTAGGCAGCAAAATCCCTCCTGAATGTTATAGCCCAATTTTAGAAAATACTTCCAGGGGATTCCTGTTGTGCAAACTCTAATGGAACAAAACCCTTGGGGCTTTCATTACTCTCTCTGCCAGCTTCATTAAACATCATTGCAGTGCAGAGTTATGTAGGAAGTTGAGAGACAGCTTTTCTAGGTCAGAAACAAGCTTGGCAAGCTCATCCCTTATCTGTGAGCTTACTCCCGTGGCCTAGAAAGTGAAATACTACAGCATGTCTGTCTGTCTGCCATGGGATGGCTAAAAGCTAGCTGGGACTGCTCATATCACATGTGGGTGAAAGCAGACTGGGGGATCAGCTGGTAGCACTGTAGAGCTTCCCTTGAGCAGAGAGCTGAACACTGATCCTGGAAGAAGTATTGATTTAGGCCAAGAGCAAGGTCCTATACCTGGGTCAGGGCAATCCCAACCACAAATCCAGACTGGGTGAGGGGTGGCTCAGGAGCAGCCTGGAGGAGAAGGCCTTGGGGGGCTCAGCTGGTGACAGCACTGGTCACAGCCCAGAGCCTGCTGTGTGCTGGCTGCAGCCAGAGCAGGGAGAGCAGCAGCACAGGGAGGGGATCCTGCCCCTCTGATCCGCTCTGCTCAGAGCACTGCCTCTAGTTCTGGGCCCCCAGCACAAGAAGGACCTGGAGCTGCTGCAGAGGGTCCAGAGGAGGCAACCAAGATGCTCAGAGGCTGCAGAACCTCTGCTGTGGGGCCAGGCTGGGAGAGTTGTGGCTGTTCAGCCTGGAGAAGAGAACGCTCCAGGCAGACCTCGGAGCAGCCTGCCAGGAGCTGAAGGGCTCCAGGAGAGCTGGGGAGGGACTTTGGACAAGGGTCGGCAGTGCCAGGACAAGGAACAATGGCTTTGAGCTGGGAGAAGGGAGACTGAGAGTGGAGATGTGGAAGAAATTGTTGAGAGTGAGGAGAGACTGGCACAGGTTGCCCAGGGAGGCTGTGGCTGCCCCCTCCCTGGAGGTGCTGAAGGCCAGGCCGGATGAGGCCCTGAGCAGCCTGTGCTGGTGGGAGGTGTCCCTGGCCATGGTAGGGGGCTGGAGCTGGATGCTCTTGAAGGTCCCTTCAAGCCCAAGCATTCCCTGGATCCAGAAGCTCCCTGCATAGACTGTGAGAGCACTGCTCTGAGTTCAGCCATGGAGCCGAGGAACCTGCATCACCAGGGGGTCTGTGTGATTTCTTGGGAATTCTAGGGGGAAGCGCCAGGTCTCCACCCTGGGAAAATAGGAGGCTTCAAGGGGCAGCCATGTGGAACTGCAAACACTTTAGCTGGGTGTCTAAAGAGAGCCCTAAGGCGTGGTGAGTGTGCATGGGGTGACAGGTCTGGGGAGCCGAGCAGAGGGAGGAGGCTGCCTCCCATGGCCCTGCTGGCACACCCTGGGCTCTGGGCGCAGCAAGGAGCTGGCTGGGCTGTACCAGTCTGCAAACCACGGACACCAAGGTACTAAAACCTGATCCTTGCTATTCCAGGGTTTTTCAAATTAGATTCCAGGAGTAGTTGGTTATGAAGGAGCAAAGTGAGGTCCCTGGGAAGGAGCTTGTCTGGCAGTGTGATGTTTGTGGTGCTGCACGAACTGCCTGCTGGTGGCTGAGCTGCTGTGGGTCCTGTGTGTGTGCAGACCTGCTCCTAGGGCATGCAGCTGCCAGGAGAACATCTGCCTTGTGTGACCTTGCCTGGTGCAGGTCGGTAACTGAGGACGGCACCTGGGCACCTCTGGACGAAGCTGCTTTAGCCAAACCTCTCAATCTCTGGTTGCTGTTGATTTGGTTATCATCTGACTTCCACTTGTAAACCTGGGATTAAAGAAATCACTGCCAGAGCTACAGCCACTGGGTACCTGCTCTGCCTGCTGCTTTATTTAGGACATTTGTAATCCTCTCATTCAGATGCTTCTCACTTCTAAAGCTGCTAAAATTGTGCTGGCCTCCTCCTACTAGTTTGTGTTAGTCCCAGGAGCCCCCCTCACAGAGAGCAGGATAAGGCCTGGGGGCTGTGCCGCAGGAAGGTGTAGCTGTGCACCTTCATTCGATGGCATGGAGGGCAGAGCTGCTGGAGGGGCTTGGAGAGAGAGCAAAAATTGTTACACTGATACTCCTGAGTGTATGAACTGGTAGTAGCACATCTGTGGGGCTTGTAGAACAGAGCTACACCCTGAGTGGCTGCTCAGTTACAGGACAGAGGCGTGACCTGCAGCACAGGGAGGGGATCCTGCCCATCTGCTCTGCTTTGCTCAGACCTCACCTGCAGCACTGCCTCCAGCTCTGGGGAACCCAGCACAAGGACCTGGAGCTGTTGCAGAGGGTCCAGAGGAGGCCACCAATGTGATCAGAGGCTGCAGAACCTCTGCTGTGCAGCCAGGCTGGGAGAGTTGTGGCTGTGCAGCCTGGAGAAGAGAAGACTGCAGGAAGACCTCAGAGCAGCCTGCCAGGAGCCGAAGGGCTCCAAGGGAGCCGGGGAGGGACTTTGGACAAGGGCTGGCAGTGCCAGGCTGAGGGACAATGGCTTTGAGCTAGGAGAGGGGAGAGTGAGAGTGAAGAGGAGGAAGAAATTGTTGAGAGTGAGGGTGGGGAGAGACTGGCACAGGTTGCCCAGGGAGGCTGTGGCTGCCCCCTGTCTGTTGGTGTTGAAGGTGAGGCTGGATGAGGCCTTGAGCACCCTAAGATGGTGGGAGGTGTCTGTGCCATAGCAGGGGGCTGGAGCTGGATGCTCTTGAAGGTCCCCACCAACCCAACCCATTCTGTAGTTCTGTGAATCTAGGAACCTCTAATTCTGTGTCACTTCCATCCCTAGGGCTGGGCACGATGGGCCGAGGCATTGTCACATCTCTGGTTAAGGCTGAGATACCTGTGGTGGCCCTGGAGCAGGACCGGGAGTGTCTGAGCACAGGAAGGAAGGCTGTGATGGCCCTGTTGGAGCGTGAGGCTGCGAAAGCGGAGCAGGGTGCCCCAGCCCTGGAGTTCCACGACCCTGGGCGCCTGCAGTTCACTGTGGACTTCGCGGTGCTAGCGGATGTGGATCTGGTCATCGAGGCTGTGTTCGAGGACATGCAGCTCAAGAAGGAAATATTCTGCAAGCTGTCTGAGGTTTGCAAGCCGGGGGCCTTGTTGTGCACCAACACCTCAGCCCTGAGCATCGACGAGATAGCTTCTGCCACCAGCCGCCCACAGCAGGTCCTCGGCACCCACTTCTTCTCCCCTGCCCATGTCATGAGGCTGGTGGAAATCATCTACGGGCAGCACACGGCCCCCAGCGCCATTGCCACTGCCATGCAGCTGGCCAAGGCGCTGCGCAAGGTGGGGGTGGTGGTGGGGAACTGCTTCGGGTTTGTGGGGAACAGGATGATGTTCCCCTACCTGCAGCAGGCAGTCTTCCTCCTGGAGGAGGGCAGCAGCACGGAAGCAGTGGATCAGGCTCTGGAAGACTTTGGGTTTAAGATAGGACCCTTCCGCATGTCCGACCTGGCGGGGCTGGATGTGGGCTGGAGGTCTCGGAAGGGCCAGGGCCTGACTGGGGCCTCGCTCCCTGCAGGAACCCCTGCACGGCAGCGCCAGGGCCACCGCTACAGCCCCCTGCCAGACCTGCTGTGCGAGCACGGCCGCTTTGGCCAGAAGGCTGGCAGGGGCTGGTACCGGTATGAGCGGGCCGGGGGCAGGACAGCCAGCCCAGACCCCTGGCTGCAGAGCCTCCTGCGCCAGTACAGGGACACCCATGGCATCCAGCCCCGTGCCGTGGGGCAGGAGGAGATCCTGGAGCGCTGCCTGTTCGCCCTCATCAACGAGGGCTTCGCCATCCTGGCCGAGGGCATCGTAGCGGGCCCGGAGCACCTGGATGTGATCTACACCAACGGCTATGGGTGGCCGAGGCACAGGGGCGGCCCCATGTTCTACGCCTCCACCGTGGGGCTGCCGCGCGTCCTGGCCAAGCTGCAGAAGTACTCCCAGGCCCACCCTGACAGCCCCGAGCTCCGGCCCAGCGCCTGGCTGCAGAGGCTGGTAGCCATGGGCAGCCCTCCCCTCAAGGAGTGGATGTCCTGCCTCAGCCAGCACAGCAGCAAGCTGTGACACTCTGGTGCCCGCTGCAGCGGCTGAGCTGCTGGCACAGGAGCTGCAATTGCACTGCCCTCCAGTCAAACCCAGAGTGCCACAGGCTCTCAGACAACGTCACTGGCCCCCGGCTTGAGCAGACAATGGCTGTGGCCGCTGATCAGCCTCAGTCCCCCTCTCACTGCCATAGCCACTGCCAGCACCTGCCCTTCCTTCTCAGCACCTGCCTCCCTCTCAGCACCTCCCCTGCACACAGCTGCCTGAAGGCCCTGCTCATCCTGCTCTGCCTCCAGGTCTTCACAGCTGTGTCCCCAGCCTGTCCTTGTGGGAAGCAGGGAGCAGCATTCACAGCCCACTTGGCAAATCGTGGTGGGAGGCAGGAGAGAGGTGATCATGACTCACTCAGCACCAGCTGCATCCACCAGAGCCTGCCTTAAATCTCTTGCCCAGTTTGCTCAGCTCTGTCCTGTGTTCCCACTGGACTCCCTGGCTCTCCTGAAGACAGCCAGCTGCTGCCTGCTTCCTTCTTGCTGTTGAAGGAGAGATGGCACAAGGGCACAGCTGCTCTCAGAGGTGAAGTACAATGAACTGAAGGGAGCTGGGGCAGGGGTGGCCCCCTCCCTGTGACAGAGATTCCAGTAAATGACAGGAAAGCCACAAACACATCCACCTGCATCCTCCCTTGTCATCATGCCCACTCAGCTTTGTGCCTGCAGAAACACTTTCTACTACCCCTAACGGTGGCCAGCATTGCCGCCACTGCCACTGTTTGCCTGTCTGCTGCTATCAGGTCCTGGGGCTCATCCTGCTCTAACCGACCAGGCTGAAACGTGGCCTGGCCCTTGCCATGTGTGCACATGGGCAGAGGCAGGCTGAGGAGAGCAGGGCTCAAGAGCAGATATGAGAGCAGGGGAAGAGTGAGCCAAAGATGTTCCGGGCTTGATGTCCTGGGTCAAAGTCTACCATTTCTTGTGTCTTCTTGTGGAAGACTGTCTCTTCCAGGCTGCTGTGGGGATTCCCTTCCCAGGGACATCGGGTGCCTAACTTTTGCTTTTCAGTAAACTTGCTTTGCTTGTCCAGTGCCAGATTCTGTGGGATCATAGGGATAGCAGGAAAAAGCCTGCTGCTGCTGCTTGGTTTTTCTCCATGGCTCCTCTGCACGGTGGAATTAAATAATGGCCTTGTTCGTGAAGGACTTTGCGTGACAAGGCTGCACACTTCTGTCTCCCTGAACGTGTCTTGCTTTGCCCTTTATCTACCTGAGTTCTTCAGTGTGTGAGGGTGCAAAACTGAGGGCAAGACCAGTTCGAAGCCAAGTGTTGGGTTCCAGGGAGGATTTTTTCCCAGGCCCAGAAAAAGGGTTAACTCCAGGCCCAGCAGAGCGGTGGTGGTGGTTCTCAGAGGTGAAGAGGGGGACGAGGCACGGCCGGCAGCCGGCAGCCTTTGCCGGGGGACGAGGCACGGCCAGCNGCTCGGGGGACGGGGCACGGCCGGCAGCAGCCAGCCTTTGCTCGGGAGGACGGTGCACGGCCGGCAGCCGGCAGCCGGCAGCCTTTGCCGGGGGACGAGGCACGGCCAGCAGCGGCCAGCCTTTGCTCGGGGGCAAAGCATGGCTCCCACCGCGGACACCCGCGTGATGCGTTACACAACAGCACTGCCTGGCGCTGGCACTGCCCGGTGCTGGCAGCCCTCGTGTCACCCACAGGACAGCTCTGCACACAGAACATCCCCTCTGCAGGGCCTCGTGCCCTGGGCTTCACCCGGATGGCAGATGGGATGCAAAGGGCAATCTCCTTGCAGCAGGGGTGCGCTGTGGAGGACAGGACATGTCCTTCCTCTGCGGGAGAGGTGCTGGTGTCAGGATATCCAGGCCCACCAGCTTCTGCCCTGTGGCCAAAATCCCTCTCCACATCTGCAGCATTTTTGTGCTGGGGCATTTGTCCACTCCATTTCACAGAATCAAAGGGTGGTAGGGGTTGGAGGGGACCTCTGGAGATCGTCCAGTCCAACCCCCCTGGCAGAGCAGGAGCACCCAGGGCAGGTCACACGGGAAGATATCCATTCTCCAGAGCCAGAGACTCCACCACGTCTCTGAGCAGTCTGCTCCAGGGCTCCATCCCTCTCAAAGTAAAGAAGTTCCTCCTGTTTAGATGGAAACAACCTGAGAGTAGCATCCAGAATAAACCACAAAACAAGAACTGCCAGCGCCATGTGCCATGCGTGCAAGCAGCTCAGTCTCCTGCACCATCCATGTTGACACTGATCCGTGTACACCTGACTCATAAAGCAGCCAAGAGCCACAGGCTGGAGTACCGCACATCTTGGGGTACCTGGATCATCCTCTCCAGCCTGCTTGCTGCTTTCTCGCACTCCTTGGAGGGTGCCGTCTGGAGCCCACCAGGGCGGACGCCGTTTAATCAGCCCGGCGGGGTGCGGATGTGAGCTCGGTATGCCCAGCCGTGGCAGGCGTGAGAGACGGCTGCTCCGGCCTCCCGGCCGGCCCGGCAGCGCCTGGCACTGCGCCTCTGTGCTGGGGCTGTCCGCTGCTCGCTGCCCCCGCCCTGCGGGATGCCGTTGAACAACCGCTTCGGCCGCGCCACGGGTTAAAATTCACCGCAGGTGCCCTTGCCGCAGCTCCCGGGGCAGCGGAGCTGCCGCCCCCAGTGACACCCGCACGACGCGCAGGGCAGCCCCCG
>VWYK01116165.1:0-18358 GCA_013399775.1 Semnornis frantzii | reverse complement strand
AGCTTGGCGGCTGGAGAGGAGCTGTGCCCGCCTGCCAGCCGCCTTCGCCGCATCCCTCCCCGTTAGAGCGGCGGCGCTGGAGGCGATCCTGAACAAGCCCCGGGCTGCTCTGCAGCCCCGGAGGCATTGCGCAGCTCCTTGCTTTTGCTCCGATGGCTTTGCTTTGTGTTGGCCTTTGATGACAACAAAACTCTCTGCCGCGTCCCAGAGCGAGCAGCAGGCCAGCAGTGTACCAGGGCATCATGTGTCTGTCTGCCAGACATGGTGGGGACAGGAGCTTGCTGGAAGTCGCCAGCGTGGCACTGGCGATGGCAACTTGAGTTTCCAGCAGTGCTGCTCCACAGGGCAGGCTACATGAACTCATAGTCACAGAATGGGTTGAGCTGGAAAGGACCTTAAAGCTCATCCAGTTCCAACCCTGCCATGGGCAGAGAGACCTCCCACCAGCCCAGGATGCTCAAGGCCTCATCCAGCCTGGCCTTCCTGATGACAGAGTCATTGGATAACGATGCAAAGGGATTTGTAACACACTGACAGTTTAAACTCTTGAGACTGAGCATTTGGACCAGCTGATGTGATTTGTCTAAACAGGAATGGAGCAGTGGGGCTAGGATGGGAGGGTGGGATCAGGAGGATGGGGATGATTACAGTCCTGGAATTAGGCATTTTTTTCATTTGCTTTTGGTGTGGAAAGGATTTGAACATCTGTCCGAAGTCCCTGTGTCTGGGCAGAATGTTTGTGCTGAGCACCAGGCAGGAGCTGCAGAGGGGTGGATTTTCCAGCTTGTCATGGGAAAAGACTTTCATGAGGCCCTGCTCTTCACCTGCAGTTTGAAGAGCTGTGGACCCCTAGCTTCATTTCACCTAGCTGTGTGCAGTGGAGGGAAGCAGGGTAGCTCATTCTGCTCTGTAGGGAAAAATATTCAGCCGCCAGTTTGCACAGGTGCATCCTTCTGGACCTGTGTTTGTTGCTCTGTTTTTATTTCTAACCTGCAAATGACTGTATGGATGCTCTGCTGGTGCTGAGGCTTAGAACCATGTGTGGATTCATCATACCCTCTGAAAACATCACGTGAGGCATGGAATACTCTGCCTAGTTTTGGGGTTCCCAATTCAAGAGGGACCGGGATCTGCTGGAGAGAGTCCAACAGAGGCTGTGAGGGCAATGAAGGGACTGAAACATCTCTTCTCTGAGGAAAGGCTGAGAGCCCTGGGGCTGGTTAGCCTGGAGAGGAGAACGCTGAGAGGGGACCTGAGCAGTGCCTGTGAATACCTGAGGGGTGGGTGTCAGGAGGAAAGTGCCAGGCTCTGTTTGGTGGTGCCCAGTGACAGGACAAGGAACAAGCTGGGACCCAGGAGGTTCCACCTCAACCTGAGGACAAACTTGTTTGGTGTGAGGGTGCTGGAGCCTGGAGCAGGCTGCCCAGAGAGGTTGTGGAGTCTCTTTCTCTGGAGCTCCTGTGTGCCCTGCCCTGGGTGCCCCTGCTCTGGCAGGGAGTTGGACTGGATGATTTCTGGAGGTCCCTTCCACCACCTGCCATGCTGCAATTCTGTCATCAGTGCTGGCATTCATTTTGAAATCCTCACTGTAACACAGCTCTGTTTAGACACAGACTTGTTCTGTTATTATTAACAAAACCTCTGAGTCACTTGAAAGGAACAGACCACAGGAAAAGCTCTGAATTCAATTTCCTTGCTCTAAGTACTTCTTGGAGGACTGACTCCCTCCTGTGCCTTGTACCGGGTTGAACAGAAATCCCTTCTCCTCTTTCTCCTCAAGTCCCGAGAAGAGGGGGCCTTGTGTACTGCAGACAAATCTCTCATTGCCATGCACAGCTATGAAGCTGTGCTTTGTAACCTCTCCATCCACCTGAGGAGTGTGGTTCACAAAGACTTTTGTCTGCCTGCTCAAAACTCACTGATCTGCTGGCAAGAGCCTCAGAGAGCTGCGAGTCAGTGGCACCTCTTTGCTGTAGCTGCTGGCTTTGCAAAGCCTGCTCAGGAGAAGCCTCCATAAGAAGGCTGTGGATGTTTGCTGCCAGAAGCAAGTACCTGTAAAGGAGACATTCATTGAGGTTGTGTCCCAGCAGCTCTTGGTGTGCTTGTGACTTCTGAACTGCTTCATGGGAAAGGCCAAGCCCCTGCTCCTGCTCAGAGGTCACCCTTCGGGCAAGAGGCTTCAGGTGCTTCTCTCACTGCAGAGTAACAGCTCAGAAATAAAATCTGCACTGGAGGAGGGAGCAGGGTCCTGTGGCAGGCATGTGGCTTCCTTCCTGGGCTCTGCAGGTGAGGAAGCCCATCTGCCACTTCAGCCTCTGAGCCTGCTCTTCAGGCCGAAATGCAAAGGTGGGCAGCTGCGGTGCCTTCTGCCGCACCCTCCTGCCTCTTGAGGCTGCCAATGGGCACCTCGCAGGTCGGGCACTGCAGACCATGCTCAGCCCGTGGCTCTGCCCTTGGAGGCAAAGGCAGTCTCCAGGTTCTCATCTTTGTGGTTTCCATCCTGCAGGGCTGCAGAGCTGGCTGTGTGCTCAGCCTTGCTGGAAGCACTGAAGAGGGCATTCAAGCACTTGGCACAGGACCTCCAATTTCGTGGCAGTACCTCTATACTCATCAAGAGTAGGCAGGGGTTTGCTGCTCGTGTTGGTGCCACCATCAGAGCTGAACCTGTACCAAATGGACGTCTTGGGGTGTTTTTGTGTAATGTCTCTCAGTCTGTGTGTCTTATGCTTCATGACTCCCCTCAAGCTTAGTTCTGCACGTTGCTGAGGCTGTAAAGGATGCTTACAAGCACTGTGAGATGGTCCAGAATGGAGTGGGCTTAGCTGCGGATGGGTGGCACGAGCCTGTGCTGGCATCAAAAGCTGACTGACAGGAGATTGGCTTCCAGGCATTAGGGATTTAGGTATCTGTATCTTCCTGCTTATAAAGTGGCCCTGCTTTAGTGCGCTGTGAGTTCCATTCCAGCACCCTTGTGGATTTCTCTGTCCATGAGATCCACAGGAGGTTTTCACAATGCCTTTGATTCTTCCACTGATCAGTTTTTGTGTAGGGACTGGTCACAGAATTCAAGTAGTGCAGTTGGTGCAATTTAGAGATATTTTTGCCAATAGCTGGGTATATTCACATAGAAGGAAGTGAAAAAACCTACTGGGAAAGTTAAATCTGATTGCTTGGCAACTGGGCCTGGTTTTTAATATCCCCACACTTTAATTTAGGCACAGTAGCAGTTGGAGTTTATCTATAACCTGTGTTGTACAACAGTCCCGACAAGCCTTTGTGCTCTGGCTCTGACTGCTGGCTGCAGAGCTGCAGAGCCCACAGGTGTGCCCTCAGACTTGCTCGTTTTGCTTGTCTGCCTGTACCCAGCCTGGTAGAGTCCCTCCTGTGCCCCACTGCTGTTCCTCTGGCAGCGCAGGGCATGGGGCTAGGGCTGGAACATGCCTGTGGCCACCTCGGGCGGGGGCTTGGCTGCTACCTGCTGGCTCTGCGTGGGTTCTTTACTGCCCACTCTGAGCCGTGTCCCAGGTGTCTGCACTCACTCACCCGTGCTGGGTAGCGCCAGCTGTGTTGGGGGGAGCTGATCAGCTCTGCAGCCTCCTGCAGCCCACCAGCATTACCCTGTGTAGGCAGGGTCGGTGAAAGGAGGCACCTTTGGTTTTGCTTCGCCCACCTCGGTGCTTCCCAGCTGGTGCTGTAGGGTCTTGACCCTCAAAGTGTGAACTGGGGGTGCTGCTTGTCCCTCTCAGCCAGCCTTTGCTTACCCTGACACAGCAGGACCTGCTGAGTTTACTCCACCCGTGCTGTCCAGCTGCTCTGAGCTGTGTACCCATGGTGTGACACGATGGGGCACCTCCTCTGCTGGCTCCCGCTCCCTCGGAGGGAAGGGCTGGCACCATACCTGCAGTCATCAGCTGTGTGGTGCTGTGCTCTGGGCGTGAGCAGGGAGAGCAGCCCCTTCGGTTCCCAGCCCTGGGCTCTGAGGAGGCTGGGGGCAGGAATGCAGAGGTGGATCTGGATGAGGAATGACCAGAGAGGTGCACAGGCAGGCAGCAGGGGGCTGGGGTCCCCAAAGCAGCCTGCACAGACAGCAGGGACACTGCTCCCAGCAGTGAGGGTGTGCAGCAGGCTGGCCCTGCTGTAAGGCACAGGTGGTGGTCAGAAGGACCCCTGTGCTCTGACAGCAGGCAGGGAGCAGCACATCTACAGCACATCTCTGTGCCCTTGTGTCTGCTCTCACCCACCAGGAGAGCAGGCTGCAGCCAGCAGAAGGCTGTTCCAAGCTACGAGCCCCAGCCCCCTGCCCCAGCCCTCCATCTAGGCTGTCTCCCGTGGGTGTTGCTTGCATGGCACAGTCCCTTGGAGGGGACTTTCCTTTGAGAACCCCTGGGGTGTGCTGCCTGTTTGAAGGTTCACAGGAAGACTTTCCCATGGCATCCAGAGGCTGCTCCCCTGCAGCGTGTCCTGGACAGCTGGAAGAGGCCTGGACCTTGTCTCTAGGCCTGGGAAATGGCTTTGTCTTCTGGGTAGCTACTGACACTGATCCCTGCTTATCCTCCTTTGTTACCATATCAGCACTCTGGCTGGCTGCATGGAAATGAGGAGATGCTGAAGCCTGAGCAGAGAGTGCACAGGGATGGGGTTGCAGAATAAATATTTAGCACTAAGCCTTTTTTTTTCCCTTCTATTTTCTGTACTGACTAAAAAACCCAAAACACCCAGTGGAAGTGTAGGATACAGGTTTGCAGGGAAAAAATTGAGGGTAGGGGGGAACAAATTGCCCAGGGAGGTGGTGGAGGCCCCGTCCTTGGAGACATTCAAGGTCAGGCTGGATGGTGCCCTGAGCAACCTGATCTAGTTAAGAGGTCCCTGCTCACTGCCAGGGAGTTGGACTTAGATGGCCTCTGGAGATCCCTCCTGACCCAATGCATTCTGTGAGTCTGTGCAGAATGGCTGCTGCCCACTTCAGCCTTGTAGAGGGACTCATAGAATGGGTTGGGTTGGAAAGCACCTCGAAGATCACTCAGCTCCATGCCCAGGTACACGTCCCACCAGCCCAAGTTGCTCAGGGCCTCATCCAGCCTGGCCTTCAACACCTCCAGGCAGGGGACAGCCACGGCCTCCCTGCGCAAACACCCTTGGGCTTCAGAGCTTCAACTGGGATGCCCTGGTTCAAGCTGCGGTGGAGATACCCGAGCTGGTCTGTGAGGCTTCCCCTGCCTGTAACCCTGCACGGGGCTCTGCTGAGCTGCTGATGTGACACTTGCCATGGGTGCTGGAAGGGAAAGGCATGAGTGGTGTGCAGTGTGGGGCACTGCTTTTTGGGGTTTCCATACTATATGTCCTCCCCATGGCTCATAAGCAAATAGGGCCTCTTTAGGAGGGTTTGTGACTGGAGGAAACATTGCTCAAGCCTTCAGAGTTGCTTTTGCTTTAGGTTTGGTAAATCCATATAAGCAATAAGGGGAGAGAACAGGGATGAGAGCAGGAAGCTCCAGATCTGCTTTAAGACTTACCTGCTCCTAGGCCGAGGTGCATAGAAAAACTTGCAAGGCTTGGACAGCTCCAGCTAGCTCAGGCTGCCGAGGGTATGGTGTCCCATGCTCTGTACATAATTGGAGGGAGAAAGGGGGAAGGCCAGAGGCAGTCATTGTGTGCAGGCCGAGAGCCTGGAGGTGCTCAGTCCAGAATCACAATTGCAGATCCCCCCTTCAGGGGTGCTGAGTGCCTCAGGCAGGCTTAGGGTGCTGAGCCTTGTTCAGTAGTCATCTGCAGGGTGTGAGCAGCAAGCTTTGCTGTAGTCTGTAAAGAAGGAACCCCTCCATCTGCCAGGACTTTCTGCCTTGTCACTGGGGAACAGCCCCCAGCTCCTTCCCTGGGCTGGAGCAGACCACAGCCCAGCCTGGGAGGGCAGAACTGTCTGCCACCTCTGCCACCCACTGCCCCGGGCCTCCTGGAGAGCCAGCTGGGTGTTTGACAGCTTGTGCCCTGTCCTTGGGCTGCTGTGCCAATCCAGGCAGCACCACAGTGCTCCAGCTTGTAGCTGTCATCACCTGCATGACAGCTTCTCTTAGACGTCAGAGAGGCTGCCGAGGCAGCTCTTCCCAGAGCAGCTGTGTTTCTTCTGCCACACCCATGGGAGGTGGAACAAGTCCCACTGGAGGAAGGCTTGGGAGCTCTCCCTCTTCTGTAAGGAAAAGCAATGCTTGAGAAGCTGACTCCCATGGTCTCCCCACACAGGGAGGTATGGAAGAGCAACCACACAGCGAACTGTCCTTGCAATAATGCAGATGCCTCCAAGCCCACACCACCTGCTGTTACTGGTGCATCATGAGTCCCTGCTCTGCCTTCACTCCTCCAAAGCTATGTGGGAGTGCATTAGAATGGTTTTGGATGTTCTTCCTAGTGGGGATTTCCCTGCCATGTCAGCTGCTCTCTGGCAGAGTCATGTGTGGCAGCAGGAGAGCCTTGCATGGCTGCAGTGGGAATCCCAGCTGGCTCTGCAGTGGGACAGCAGTGGTGCCATTACAGAGCTGTAGGCTCAAGCAGAGACAAATCACAGAATCATTCAGACTGGAAAAGACCTTTAAGATCACTGAGTCCAGCTGCCATGACCACTAAAATCGTGTCCTGAAACACCACAACCACAGCTTCATGAACAGGGATGGGGACTCCATGGGCAGCCTGTTCCAGTCCCTAACCACTCTTGCAGCAAAGAAATTTTTTCTGCCTTCCTCTCCCCTGGCACAATTTCAGGCCAGTTCCTCTTGTCCTGTTGCTGGTGACTTGGCAGAAGAGACCAGCCCCATCTCATGGCAACCTCCTCTCAGGGAGCCTCAGGATGAGGCCTTGAGCAGTTGAGAAGTGTCCCTGCCCATGGGATCTCTGAGGTCCCTTCCAACCAGAGCTGTTCTGTGATACTCAAGTATCTGAATAAATCATCCTGCTCTTGGGGTTTGGGTGTCTATGAGGTGAGTGCTGCCAGCCACTGCTCCAGCCAGCAGTACCAGCTGGTCATCTGTGGTGCTTTGCAAGGCTTCACTCCTTTCAAGGATGGGTTTCTGGAGAAGAGGGACCAGGGCAGGCAGGCACTGCTGCTGTTACAGCAGGATGTGAAGGTGAGGTCTGCTCAGCTACCCCAGAGAGCATCCTAGAGAAGTTGTGTCTGCGAGAGCTGGAGAATGCCCAAGAGACTCCATCCCTGCACTGCTGCTCCAAAGGGTGCCCAGGAGGAAGCTGTGTTCCGTGCTTGGAATGTATGATGGCAGCACTTAATGCCTCTGAGTCATGCTCGGGAGCTAAAGCAGGGCACGTTAAAAGGATGGCAAGTGGGGAGGAGGGCTTTGTGCTTTCTGCCAGCCAAGCACAATGGAACAGGAGGGAAGGAACCCTGGCTTGTTTGCAGGAGCTTGCACAGCAGCTCTGCAGAGAGTGACTGTTGCACAGAGCACAGGAGGGCAGGGCCTGAACGAGGTGTTGGAGGTGAGCTGCTCAAATCTATTGACCCTGCCCACCCTCTGCTGCCCCCTTGCTGCTCTCTCCCCTGGCACAGGGAGCCGGGGGAGGTGTGCTTTTCAGCTTCCCCTGCTGCTGGTTCCCTGAGCCTGCTTCCTGCCGTTGCTGTCCTGACAGCGCCGCTCCCATGCTCCAGTGCTCCCTGAGCTCCTCTTTTAGCTCCCTGCTCTGTGGCCTTTCCTCAGCTCTTCCTGCCCTTAGGCCGCAGGATTTGGAGTCCCAGCAGTGTGCAGCCAGCTTCCACAGGAGCTATATCCCTTCCAGCACCAGCAGAGCAGCAGGGGTGGGAAAAGCCTTCTCCAGTGCTGCTCTGGGTTTCCCTGGTTGCATCTTGGAGCTGGTCTGGCAAAGTAGAGCCTGTGCGAGAGCCTTGGCAGAACCACTGAGCACCCCAGAGGCTGCTGCAGCCGAGAGCTGGGGCCTCTGAGACAGGGAGAACTCACAGGAGCAGGGCTGCAGGCGCTAAGTGGTGTGGCTGCTGTGCCCATCACAGCTCAGCTCATTACTGCAGGGAGACTTGGGTGGCTTTCCCTCCTTCCCTATCCAAGAGCTTCAAGCATCACAGCACCCTTCAGTGCTTTGCTCCTTCTGCCTGCACAGAGCAGGATTTGCAGCTCCTGCAGTGAAGCTCTTGGGAGAACCTCCCTGATTGCAGGTCTTCTGGCGCTGGCTGTCTCTGTGGTGCAGGAGCCCCCAGGGAGACAGGAATCTGTCAGAGGCTCCATGCCAATGAAATGCAGCATTTTGCAGTCCCAGGCATAGCCTCGAGTTTCTCAGTTTTTCCTAACCAAGTGTTGATTTTCTGCTGGGTTTTTTTTAATTTCTTTTAGTACAGATTTTCAGGTCTTGCTTGGTTCAGCTCTGTAGCCCCAACCTAATCCTATTTTCTTCCTGCTTAACCAGATAATCAAGATGCCAAACACATTTCTATGGCTTGAAAATTCCCTTATTTTCTACCTTCAAATTCTAATTGCAGTCATGTAAAAAGCTCTTCTTCATAATGCAAACAAATCTGATTTAGTCCCCAGAAACAAAGGGAACGTGGGAAGCCGTGCAGGGAGCCTCCTTGGGTCTGGGAACTGTGCAGCTGTCTCGGTGGGGAGCGCTGCAGCAGAGGTGTGAGCCGCCGGGCGGCCTGGCGGGGTGCAGGCAGCTCGCTGCGGGGGCTGCCCCTCGGCTCCGCGCTTGTGCTCTCGGAGTTCATTCTCCAGAGCTGGCGCTGGGGGCTTCGGAGCAGGAAAATGTGTGGACACGGCACTTTGGGACGTGGCACTGTTGGGTCGGCGGCTGGACTGGGTGATCTTGGAGGTCTTTTCAAACGAGAACGATTCCGTGACCGGCAGAGGTCCCGTCCCATCCCTTCCCCTCTCTCCTGCTGTGCGATGCTGCGAAACCACCGCGGCCGCGCCGGCAGGGCTCCGCCGGCTGTCACCAGCGGCCCGCGGGCCGGTGTCCGAGTGCCAGGCGATGACCTGCTCCCCTCTCTGTCCCCACAGGTAAATACGTCTACCAGCCCATGACGCCCGTGGAGCAGCTGCCCAGCACGGCGATCCCGGCTCGGCCCCGGGAGCCCCCCAGCAGCATCCAGATCTCGGTGTCGCTCACCCAGCACTTCCTCAAGTTCGCGCCCGTCCTGCAGCCGCCGCTGCCGCCTGCCTCGCCGCGGCTCTGCGCCATCGCCGACCTCTTCCTCGACAGCTACCGCGTCAAGTGCATCAACGGCAAGATGTGCTACGTCCAGAGGCAGCCCCCGCCGCCGCCGCACAGGAGCGGGCCCCGGGAGGTGCCCACCGGCAATGTCCTCAGCACGGAGGAGAGCAGCACACCAAAGCCGGAGCACTGCTCGTCCCCCTCCAGCTCCGAGGACTCCGGCATCAACGCCGTAGGGGTTCACTACATGGAGTCGTGTGACGAGGACACGGAGGGGGTGGCCGAGCTCAGTTCAGAGGAGGATTACAGCCCGGATAGCAGCTGGGAACCGGACGAGTGTCCACTCCTGTCGCCCTCGCAGTGTGAAATGGAAGTGATCGAGACGATAGAAACCACTGTGTGACCCCCACAGGCTGGCAGCAGCTCAGCCCAGCTCCCACTCAGTGACGTTGCTTTTGTAGTCTCTCTCTCTATTCTGTTTTTCCCCACAATCCCTTTTTTCCAGTGCACCTGAGAGTTCGGATTCCCAGAGTGCAGCCACAGGACTTGAGTGTTGGTGCCCTAGCAGCAGCCTGAGCCATTGGAACACGTCCTCAGCCTGATCAAAGCCTTCTATACCTGAGGGGACGATCAGTCTCAAAACTCCTGCAGCTGAGACAGGCCCTTTCCTGGGCCCAGGCTCCACCAGACACTGCTCACATGAGGATATGCACTTGAGATGGTTTCACCTGTCAGGACGTTCAAAGCACAGGGGGTGAGCTGGTGCAGGACACCTGCCAGCAGCAGAGCCAAGCCGCCCCTATTCCATCTCAAACAGCTCTGCGAGGTGCAGCCACAAGAGGCTCTTCCCAGCTCTGGCCTTGCTCATTGTCCATCCTTTTCTCTAGTGCTGGGGCACCTCTTCTCAGAGGCTGCTGCCACCACTCTGGTGGGTCAGCAGGGCAGGCTAGAGAAAGCACAAAGTGCCTCCAAATCTTCTCCAGGCTATGCACCAAGCGTCCACTGAGGTCCATCAGGCTCTTCAATCTCCCTGGCAGGTGACTGCTGCTCAGCTGCCCAGCTCCAGCTGATCCCTTCTCTCTCCATGGCTCTTAGGAAGATCTGGTTTTGGCAGCTCCATGGGCAGGAGTAGGCAGAGCCGACTTGCAGCTGTCTGACCAATGCTGTGTGGGGCGGAGGACACCAGATGAAGGCAGTGGCTACCTCCACACAACCCCACCTGTTGCTCTGCCCACTGCTCCCTCTTGCGCTGTGTGCTGCTCTGTGTGCTGCCACACAGGTGCGTTCAGGACCTGACGGCCTCAAGGCCTGCATTTGCCTGAAGTGACAAAGCTTAAAAACAAAACATTTATCAGCCACACCACTGTGTCAGCAGAGCTTGGAGACAGCATGGAGGTGCCCATGGGATCAATACTTGTTACAGCACAGCCTGAGATCGTGCTGCTGGAAAGCAGCTCAGCTTCCTGCTCCTCTGCGCTCAGCTCAAGAGCGGACTCAGATTCATGAAAGGGGTCAGGTTGGAAGGGACCTCAAAGATCATCCAGTTCCAAACCCCTGCCATGGCCACAGACACCTGCCACTAGCCCGGGTTGCTCAAGGCCTCATTCAAGCTGGCCTTGAACACCTCCAAGGAGGGGGCATCTGCAGCCTGCCTGGGCAACCTGTGCCAGACTCACACCACTCTCACTGTAAACATCCCTCAAGCAGCTGGCACATGCAAGCTGCTGGTTTGGTTTTAGCACTGCATGACAAAATCAAGGTGGTCCTCAGACTTCAGGCAGCTGGGAGCAGCTGGTGTCAGCTGTGGCTGTGCTGTGGCCAGAACTGATTGCCTTGGTGTTTGCTTTTTGCAGTGCAGCTGGGGTTGGCAACTCCCATTCTGCAGCCATAGTGCAGTTCAGTGTGCTGGAGGCTCGTCCCTGCTGCGGGGTGGCTCGTCCCTTAGTGTCCCCTGACCATGTAGTACTGGTTTTGTCCACCTTGTACCCAGTATTGTCAGCAGATGTAGGCAGCAGTGTGTGTGGTGTGCAGAGGCAGGCTAGGGGCCCCCCATAGATGGTGACAAAGTAACTCTACTTCCTAAACACAGACTTGCAGACCCTGGGTGCGTAGCTGTGATGGCTCAGATGCAGTGCAGTGTTTGCCACAGGAGGACCCTGGGCTGCTGCAGGACCAGCTGTGTTCTCCTGACAAGGCACTTGGGAGGACTCTGCTTTGCTGAGGGTGTTTAAATGAAGGCTGTAGTTAAACTAAATAGGATTTCTTTAAGGGCAGGGTTTGTCTTTTGTGGTTAGCTAAGGTTTTCTAACACCCCTTTAGTGTCTCCGGCCCATTCAGAGACATTCCATAGGTAGAAGGAAGCATTATGTATAACCCCACAGCATTTATTCATATTTAACCTTTCCACTGTAACCCAGGTGGGGAGCTGACAGAGCTCACTCCTGTGCCTGCCTGAGCTTCCTTCCCAGAGCTGGACTCTCCTTCATGGGAGGACTGGGCTGGATTGGCCAGATGCATCCTCCCAAGGGTGGCAGCAGGAACTCTCCTGACAACATGGTGCTCCTTGCCAGCTCTCATTGCAGGCACCAAGCACAGGAAGGGGCATCAGGACCCTCTGAGCTCACCTTGTTTGCAGGCAAGCAGGAGCCAGGGCACCGGCTGCGAGCACAGCGAAAGCCCAGCTGGGTGCTTCCTGACAGAGCCTCCCGCCAAGCCTCTCTGCTCTTGCAGGTTCCCCTCACTGTCATCAGGTCCCTTTCCTAGCCGTAAGTAATTAGCAATATTCACAGGCTGTGAGTGTCTCCTACCCAGGATTTGTTCAGATGTCTTAAGCACAATAAGCTGCCTCTTCCATTGTGCTGGTGAGGCGGCAGCGGAGCAGCCTGGTGTGTGCCAGGGCTGGTTCTGGGCAGCATTTCAACAGCCAGCACAGGGGCAGGTTTCTCCCTGTGCCACATCAGACCCCCAGCTCAGAAACAGACCCCACACACAACCCTGGTCCCCTTCCTTTGCACAGGCACCGGTGCAGTTGTGCTACAGGAGACGTGCCCTGGCGTCCCTGCCCCAGGAAGGCAGGGGGGAGGCTGTGTACATGTCCTTGGGAATAAAACGCTGAACAACTCACCTGGCTTGTCCTGCTCCTGCATCTTCCACACTGGAGTGAAATGGCTGCCAGTGCCAGCAGAATCCCTCACAGCTGCAGGCAGAGCACCTCACACACACAGCCAGAGCTGGGCAGAGAAATGCAGTAACCAGAAGGAGTACATCTGCTAAGTACTGGGACTGCTGGGCAGCCACAGAGATCAGTTCTCCTTGCTCTGGCACAGAGCTGCCTCCGTTGGTGGGGCGGAAGACAGCAGGGAAGAGTTGCAGCCTCAGAGTGCTGATGTCTGGCAGAACTCACAGACTGCATTGGGCTGGAAGGGACCCTCCAAGGGCATCTTGCCCAACCCTCTGCAGTCACAGGGACACCTCCAGCCAGGGTGGGCTGCGCAGGGACACATCCAGCCTGACCTTGAATGTCTCCAGGGATGAGGCCTCCAGCACAGCTCTGGACAGCCTGTGTCAGTGTCTCACCACCCTCACTGTGCAAAGCTTCCTCCTGCCTCCTCTGCCCTGCTCCAGTTCCAAACCACTGCCCTCATCCTGTGCCCACAGGCCCTGCTGAACAGTCCCTCCCCAGCCGCCTGTAGGTCCCCTTTGGACACTGAAATGCAGCTCTAAGGTCTGCCTGCAGCCTTCTCTCCAGGCTGGACACCCCAGCTCAGATGGCTGTGGCCGTTGAGGTGTCAGTGCACATCCTCAGTGCAGACCCTTGCATGGCTCCAGCCCAGCAAGGCTGACAGAAGCCCAGACCTGCAGCTACCAAGAAATGAATGCATCACACTCCTCTGGCTGCAGACTGCCAGCATCAGTCTGAGGCACCATTCTGTAGTTCTTTAGTGGGAAGGGGAGCACACTGGGCATGCCAGGCCTCAAGGTGCACAGCACTGGCACTGCTGCCCTGCCAGGTGTGTGCACAGCAGCCAGTGGTGTTGTGTTCCTGAGAGGCAGCACTGCCCTGTGTCCCCATCTTTCAGGTGTGAGCTCTGCAGGGACCAGCCACCAGCTCTGGGCATTAGTGCTGGGTATGGAGTGCAACATGCACCTGGTGCTGTGCTCTTCTTGGGAGTAGCTGGCACCCCAAGGGCATGGCATGTCAAAACATGCAAGGTCAGTGACAAAATGAAGAGGGCAAGGTAACACTCACCAAAGCAGTAACACAGATGGTGAGGAAAGGACCTGGAGGGTGTTCCACAGCAGAGAACCACCACTGCTGCTCGGCTGCAGATGAGTGAGTAGTGGCAGAAGCCACCAGGGGGGCACTGTCCAGCGTGGCACCGTAAAACACTGGGTTTAGCTTAGCAGTACCAAACTTCTCTGACCATCAGTGGGCATCTCACGAATCCTCTCCCTGCTGCAGCTCAGCCTAGGCCTGGAGCAGCTTTTTTTTTCCCCCACACACACTCTTCCCCACCCTAGAATGGGTATGAGGCACCAGGGGAGGTCTGTGCTTCACCTGTGGTGACGAGATGCACCTGCCTCTATCAGAGTCCAGTGCCACCTGTCAGGAGCTAGCTGCAAGCTTGTGTGGTGCTGCCACACCAGCAGCCCTTACCCACTCCCCACGTGCACAGCTCACCCAGGACAGTGCCACCAGGAACCTTTTAATGGCAGTCTGTAGGAGCACACCGTGTGCAGCTCACTCTGCTCACCTCCTCTTCAGCCTTCTCCCAGTTTGCTGCTTCTGTGCCCTCAGCCCCCATGGCTGCTGCCATGAGACCAAGGGCCAGGCCTTGGCAGAAGAACTGCTTTCTCTAGCACTGCAGCAGTTAAAGCTCAGACATGGCACCCAGCCACCCACCAACCAGCACAGTGACTTCAGACACAGGCTCTGAGTAGGGCCAGGCCATACTGCTCCAGTGGGGCACAACCCACCCACTTGTTTGGCGAAGTCCTCACCAGTGCCATGAGGCTGCAGGTCAGTGCAGGTGGCCCAGAGCTGTGGCACATTTGGGTTTGCCTCCAGAGCTCACAGCTTCCAGCCCAGCTGCACCAGCACTGCCCTGGGTTGGCGAGAGGCGGTGGCAGGGCTGGGACATCACCCACAGCTACAAACCCTCCAGCAGCCAGACAGAGCCAGCATGGCACAGTCCTGGGAAAGGCAAAGTGCAGGGGGGTGAGCAGGCTCAGGCCTGCTCAGGCTGCAGGCAGGATTAGTCTTCAGCCAGGGGAGGGGGGGCCAGATGCAGCTGGAAGTTCTCATTCTGGAAGACACTGCTGGTGGCCATGTCCCCGTGGGAAATGCTGAAGGGCTTCTCACTGCCATGGCCACGAGACAGTTCGGTCAGCAGAGCCAGCTGCAAGACAAACACAGACAGCATCACTCAGAACAGGACATCCCAGAACATTCCTGGTTGGAAGAGACCAAAGCCACAGTTCCAGTGCCACACCCACCACACCCAGCAGAGCCTCCCCCAGCCCGGAAGCCGCCAGGACCCGGGCTACGTACCCTGGAGGCGCCTCGGTTGAGCCGGCACAGCTGGTCAAAAGCCTGCATTTGCTGAGGGTCCAGAGCCTCGGTACTCGCCTGCGAGAGAGGGAGGTGGTTACAGACAGCACACAGCAGGCTCAGCCATGCACTAACTCGTCCCTGCTCCCGTCCTCAGGCCTGGAGCAGCTAGTTCACAGCTTCTTCAGAGGCTTTTACTGCTCTCTTTCCTCTGGCTTGAAGCCATCCTGTGCACACCTTTGTTTAGGGGAAAAAGAAATCCTATCTGAGATCCACAGCAGCCTGGGCCTGTAATTAATGGCAGACAAACAGTGCTGAGCTAGAGAAAAGAGAGACACAACAAAGAGAAAGAAAAAAAAGAGGGGAGGAAAGAAAAGGGGGAGGGGGAGNAGGAGATGGAAAGAAAAAAGAGGGGAGGAGAAAAGAGGAGAAAAAAAGAGGCACAAAAAAAGCGAAAATGGGCAAACTACCCTGAAGCCAGTGGGGAGGAGCAGCAATGGGGCTCGGGGCAGGAGCAGCCTCTGCCAGGCTCTTCTCAGGCAGCAGTAACTCCCCAGGCTCCCCTCATCCTCTCCCCTTCACCCTGCTCCCTGCTGGGCCCTGCCCCAGTCTGCAGCTGGTGGGGAACTCTTGCTGTGCCCAGGACTCTTCTCCACTCCCCATGTCTCTCCCGAGTAAGATGCCACAGACTGAAAAGTGAAGGGAGGGCATGAGGGGACTCACAGATCAGTGGCAGGCCTGAGGAACCAGACACAGCAGAGGCTGGGGGCAGGTCCAGAGCTGTGGGTGAGGGCAGCCAGCTGCAAAGGCAGCCCAGAGCCTGCAGCAGGAGCATTCATGAACACAAGGCCTGCATGCATGCTCCAGCTGCTCCCAGAAGCTGCACACCCATGTCTCAGGGACAGCTGACAGAGCAGTGCAGCTTCTCCCAGGTTTGTTCCATCTCATCACAGAGTTTCTGTTTTGAGTGCTTCTGCTCACATTCCAAAGGAGAAAGCATCCCCACGAAGCCACAACAGGAGGCAGGGAGAACAGCCACCCTCCTGAGCAGCAGCCTGCCATCAGTTGGGTTGGGTCTGGGCATCTATTTCTAAGGGAACATTCCATGTCCATTCTCAGATATTTTCCCCAAAATACATGTCCCAAGGGCTGTTAACCCCAAATGCTGCAGTCCTGCCAGGGGATGTGCACTTACGTTTCACTTCCTTTAAACTCTGTGGCAATGGATCGAGCTCGACATGCAGGGTCACAGAATCATAAGGGTTGGACAAGCCCTCTAAGTTCATCCAGTCCAACCCAGCACCACCACGGCCACTACCCCATGCCCCATGTGCCATGGCCACAGTTTCTGAACACCCCTGGGATGGTGACTCCACCAGGGCCATGCTTCCAGGGCTCGTGCAGCTCATTCTCACTTGGAAAAGCCAAAGCAAAGCCCAGGGAGAAGCTGCCCTGCAGGGCTGCTGTGCAAGGACAAGGACAATGCCAGGTCACTGGGTTCCCCTCTCCTGCTCACTGCCCACCATGTCGTCCCTCAGCCCCTGCTCCAGGCTGAGTACCGCAGGCAGCTCTTTCGGTTGCCATGGCAACAGCTGCTGCCAGACCTTTCCCTTTTCAAACCCTGCCACTCAGGGCCCGTTCACACTCGAGGGCTACAGGGAGGCCCCCGGAGCCCTTTGCCAGCCTCGGGCACCGGTGGCACACACCCAACTCGCCCTCCCCAGCACGCAGCTTCTGCCCCAGTGCTGCTGCAGGGCCGGGGTTGGGCAGCTCAGAACAGCGGTTTGGTACTCCTGGGTCATTGCAAGCCAAACCCTTCTGTTCCTTTGGAAGGACTCGGTGCAGAGCCCAAGGGACACAATTTCCCCTCCTGAGGAGCAACTCCTCTGTGGTTTGGAGCTCTCAAGAGCCCGCAGCTGGAACGCTGCTCTCTGCTGCATGTCTTGCTCGCAGACACTGCACCTCCTCTGGCAGTCCCCACACAGCCCTGAGCCTGCAATCATCTCTCCTTTCACAGCTACGGAATCCAGCAGCAGCCAGTGCTCCCTGCTGCTGCAAGGTGGAGTGTGGTGGCTGAGCAGGAGTGAGAACTGCCTGTGGACCACCCAAAGCCATGCGGGCACAGCTCTGCTCTCCCTCTTCCAGCTTCAGCTTCCACCAGGCACTGCTGCAACACTCCCTTGGCCTTCCATTGCTGCCTCCTGCCAGAGCAGAGGGAATACTGCTCAGGGTTCACCAGACCAGCACAAGGACCAGAGCCCTCCCTGCACACCAGGGCTGAGCAGCTGAGGCAGCTGTAATGCAGCAGGCTGGCAGTGTGCTGTGGCAGCACACGGAGATGATGCACAACAGGGCTGTGCTCAGGCTGCTTTCAGTTCAGTGCCCAGAATCACCCCTCTTGAAGACCAGTACCTGGTGTTCTGAGGATGAGCTGGAGATCACCATGGCCTCCAAGTCAGTCTTGAGCAGCTCATGTTTTATTTTCTCAGACATGACCTGCTGCAACCTGGAGTGCCAGGGGCTTGGACCAGAGGAGTTCTGGAGGTCCACTCCAACCCCCTGGTGCCAGTCCTCCCTTACACCTGCTAGTTAGGACTCCACACTCAGTTTTCTTCTTACTACATCACTTTTGTCTCCAATACATGACAGGAAATCTCAGAGCACAGATGCTGCTGCTGAGGAGCACAGGGTACAAAGTGTCCTCAGGGGGGACCTCCTGTGCACTGCTGAAGCAGTTATGGAACCTAAGCCAAAGTCAACACCAGAGCTGAAGAACTGAGCAGTTTCTCAGCCAGCAGCAGGAGGGCAGGGACTGTGCCTCTGCACTCAGCAGTGCTGAAGCCACACCGCAAAAAATGGGCTCAGTTTTGGTTCCCTCACTGCAAGAAGGACATTGGAGCAGGTCCAGAGAAGGGCACAAAGCTGGAAAAGGGACTAGAGAGCAGGGCTGGGGAGGAGCAGTTGAGGGTGTTTGGTGTGGAGTAGAGGAGGCTGAGGGCAGAGCTCATTGCTCTCTACAGCTCCCTGAGAGGAGGCTGCAGTGAGGTGAGGGTTGGGCTCTGCTCCCTAGAATGATCTCCAGAGGTCCTTTTCAACCCCTACCATTTCATGTTTCTAAAGGTACCCACAGCAGACGGGCAGGAGCTGTGGGCTGGAGGCAAGGCTGTGTCACAGAGGGATGCTGGCAGACAGCTGCAGAACAGAGCTTAAAGGTAGAGCCTGACAAACTGGATTAACTGTGGATCGAGTTCATTGTCCATCCTGGGGTAGCCTGACAGGATTAAATTCCTGAATAAAACATACTTGCCATCTGGACAGCTCTAGGAACAGTGCCCTCAGAGCTCCCAACCACAGAGCTGGCAGAGCATGACAGCTGAGGGTTTCATGGCATCCTCTGCAGAGCCTGCAGCCCCACACCCAAGAATCTGTGCCTCTGCCCAGCCTCTATTCTGGAGGCTGCTGAGGAAAACACAAACCAGCTCCCTAGAATGAGGTAAATTAGTTGTGGACATCGGCAACTCGGACACCAGGAGCACTTCACTCACATTCAGGCAGGAGCCCACTGCTGTGCTGTCACCTAACACGCCTCAGCCACCTTTGAACACCACAGTGCCAAAAACAGCACCTCCAGCTTTAAACGGCATT
>VWYK01116150.1:0-13435 GCA_013399775.1 Semnornis frantzii | reverse complement strand
GTGCAGATACAACAAAGACTTGGATGGTTTGCAGCCACTGCAGGGATTGCAATGGCTCTTCCTTTCCCAAATCCTTGTTAAAGACATATATTCAGAAATGGCTAAACCAAGCCTATTTCTCATGGACTAGTTTCTTGAGCCCAGTAGTAGCCAGTGCAAAATAAAGAAGCTCTGATGGTGTTGCAGTTTACACTAGGGAACATGCTGGCAGGGTGATCCCCAGGATGATGCAAGGATGGCTCAAAGCTGTTTTTTTTTCACCATCCTCTTTGAGGCCTGCCAAGAACTGCTTGGGCAAAGCTGGAGTCTGGGCAGCAGTCACTGCATACAGACTCCCTCTAGAAACTCCCTATATTACATATAAAGTTATATGAGAAATCCTGACTATCTTCCCCATGTGTTTTTATTATGTTTCACAGCTAAGTCCAGTCAGCCTTTTGATAAAAGACAAAGGCAAACTTGGGGTCCAGAAAGGCTTGTTAAAATTAATCACTTCAAATGAAAATCTTAGAGTGCCTATGCTGTTGGACGAGAAATCAAAATATCCAATTAGACAGCTGAGGTTTTTAATGTTCCCAGGACATTTCTCACAAATCTTGAAGTATCAAATTTTGTTCTCTCTCTAAAATTCAAAGCTAGTTAACTGTATTCTTTTCTTCAACTGCTTGTCTTTCTCTGTCTCCTTTTATGGTTTTAATCTATTGTGCAGCTGAACAGCTACTGCCTCCTCCTCCAGGGCAGCTGTGTTTTTTTTTCAGATCATGATTTGTTTCTATGGTTTGGGATGAAATAACATAAAACTCTGTCTACCTGGTACAGTTGTAAATATTGGTTCTTGTACATTCCTGTATACAGTGAAAACTAAAAATATTTTAAGTAGCATTTACTTCCAACCCCAGGCATGTTCAAATCTCCAATTAATGTTTCACTATCCATCTGCGATAACTGAGGTGTGGAAATGCACCTGGAAACATCTCTCTCCTTCTTTCCTTCCTTCCCTCTAACAGGATTTCAGAGCTCTGGAATCATATCTGTTTGAGTCGCCTTTTCCCTAATCATACTTTCTACTCAACAAATATGCAAAAAACTTCTCAGATGTTTGCCTAGATCTTGTAACCAAAACAAGGCCCCATCCTGTCCTGTTCCACTGCCCATAGCTGTAATTTCTTCTCAAGCTGAATGCTGAATGGGGCTAAGGCCAACATAATACTACATTTGGAACTAGGTTCCATCCAGGAAAATTATACAAATGAACCTGGGAAATAAGATGGAGTTTGAGAACGTAATAAAGCACGTTACAGTGCTCATATGTAACTGGGGATGGAGGAGTTGCTTCCAGAACAGGGACTCCAAAGGACATACTGGCACGTGTGTAATTTCTGAGCCACTGAAGTGAAATTCTTTCCTCTCTGTCTTGACAAGTTCAGAGACCAGATGAGATGCTGTGGTGTGTCCAAAAGAGAGGCTGCTCTGGTATTACAGAAACCTCTTCTGTAGCTGATTCTTCCTGTGATAGTAGCTCTTTTCACCACTCAAAAATGCTCCCTGAAACATCAGTCCCAGCTACAGATTCTTACAACTGGATGGAAATCTGCCACCACTGTCAGAATGATTCAAGTAAAGAGTGGGATAAGACACCCCTCAGGTCTTGGCCAGCAAAGAGTAACCCTGCCATAGGCTGGCAGCACACATTCAAGCAGCTGTATCAGGACATCATAGTTCTGAAGGGTACCAAATCCTCTTTCCCAGAGCTCCCTGAGAAAACGAGGTCTAAGAGTTTAGATTTTGTGGTTAAATTCCTCATTGAACACCTCTATAAGTAGAAACGTTTGGTCTTGTCCATTTCCATGTACTAGTCCCACTTAGAAGCCTTCTTGTCTATAAACCTGTCAGCCACAGCAAAAAGCAGGTGATTACACCTTGGTAATTCACAACACTAGCCCACACTGCTTTTCCTGTGTTAAAAACAGGACTGTCAAGGTACTTAATGATCAGAGAGAGGTTGACCTCTAAGCATACACTGCAACCCTACTGGCACACAATTCAAATTCTAAAGATATTTAAATTTTTCTTTTTTCTTATTTTTTTTTTTTAAACCATTGCAGAAATATAACCTCATTTCTTACATAAGATACTACATTTGAAAATCAGTCTAACACTTCTGGCCCTCACTACTGCCCTGCAACTCATGTATTGCCATCCGTAGTACACTTCCAGATGTTCTTCACATCACTAAGCCAGTTGTGGTCACGAAGAACTGCACACATACACCTTCTTAGCACTCAGAATGCTGAACTGGTTAGGTTTAAGGTAAGCATTGCAAAAATATAGAGGCTTGTGGTCAGAAACTGAACTCCCCAAACACCAATCATATTGAAAAGNGGTGTACATTCCTGTAATTTTCTTCAAACATTTTCCAAAGTTATTTTATTCTCCAAATATAACCCAAAGCTTCATGTGGAAGGTAGGTATATATTTATTCCAATCCAGACAGCTTCTTGAGGAAATGCATAAAACACTAAAGTATAACACAAATGGTTTTGATTAGAAAACCAACTGCAATCTAGCTTATTATCTGAATATAGGCATAGTCGAGCTTCTGTAATGGGAAAATGGCTGCATTCTCTAGCAGGTCAAATATAAAACCAAAAGTTTACCCTAGTCAAAGATAAAGTCTGACTTCATTTTTGAAACTTTTAATTTTCAAGCTATCTGGAAGAGCCAAAGGGATGATGGAATGGTTGTAAGAAAGAATACATAAAAATGTCAGTGCCAAATACACTGGAAAAGGAAATGTGATGGAAAAAGTGCATCTCTGAAACAGAGCTTTGAGGTGGCAGCCTACAGATCCGATCCACTATGGGAATTAGTTACCCAGAAGTTCAACCCTGTGGATCCTCAGTGACAGGAACTGGGTTCCTAGAGGGAAGATCAGAACCTGTCGTTCTGAGTCTAGATTTCCTATATGGAGCACAAGAAAAATTAGGCATCTCTCAGTACGGTATCCAAAACATCTGTTTCTGTGTTTTATCCAGTGACTATTTATGTGAAATACTTAAGAAACAGTCCTGAAATCTGGGAAGGGAATCTCAGGCTCTCTCTGCCAGATAAGTGCCTTAACCAGTAGAGTCATGCTTTCACTCGTGCTTTCTCTGCTCTCTATGACTTCCATTCTCTCTCCCTCTGGCCAAATGAACTTAAATTATTTTCTGCAGCATGGCACAGTTTCAATAGGAAGGGTGGAGCATGCCTGCCTTCAAAACAGCCTGGAGTCTGGTGGTCAGGCCACTCTCCTGGGACGTGTGAGTCGGAGTCTCCCCATGCGCAGAACATTCTTGTGCTCACAGACAGGAAATGGTGAGGGTGCACTTAAGAACCTACCTTGTTTTTTCTAACCTCTAACTGCTATTATACAGATAATAAAAGGAAATGTTTAACAATAACCATGAGAATTACTGACACTTATAGACACCTTTAATCTTTGAGATTCCAAAGCAAACAATGGGTTATGCTGAAGCAAGTTTACTCTTTGGACCTAGCAGAATCACCCAGGAATGCAGAAATGGACTTTGCTGTACTTCTCTAAATGTTGCAATGGATGTTTTGTCCTTTCTATGGTGACTTACTAACACCACTTCAGCTTTAATCTCCTTCAGCTCCTTCTGCTTTCCTAGAGTAAAAGTATAGCAGTTGTTTTTATTCCTTGCACAGGAGCTCAGAGGAGTAAGTCTTACTCACAGGTATGTACATCTGAATCCTGTTGCATACTATCAGTTTATCATCTCCTGGAGCATCATGCAAGCAACAACGCCTAAACTCAGGCTGGGAGATGAAGAAAACTTCCACATGTTATTGAAAGTGCAGAAGACAGCTTGAAGGAAGCAGAAAACAATAAAGCACACTGGATTTTGGCCAAGACAGTAAGAATTAATAACCTGGCTTCCAACAGCATACTGTGGGATCTAGGGTAAGTACAGCTATTGCCAGTTGTCTGCCAGGTTGTCAGTTTCACACGGATTTGACAGTTTTGCAGGTTGATCTTCTTTGAATCTACTTTAATTCTTACTATATTTAAAGAAGAGAAAAAGAGGAAGAATTTCTGAGTCAACACAGTTTCTCCTGGCAAAGCTACACAGAGCCCACAGAATAGTGGGAAGGGAACTTTCCAGAATATGGATGTCTCTTTTTCCAGCCAAACAGATACTTGCTGCTTAGATAACAACAGCCAGTCTCAGGCTGCAGCTGATCAGGGATCCTAACAGTGCATGTCCTACTTGCACAATTACTCCACCATCCCTCCAGCTCCTGCACTTACATGAGAAGTAGTTGTAATAGTCCCATACTGTGCTTCCACTTGAGTCATTCTGTTCTAATTGCTGTGCATTAGCAGACCTTGCATACCGAAGGAACAAGAGCCAAACCTGTCTCAGTTTCTTTTTTTTTTTTTTTTTGACTCAGGAAGTTTATGCAATGCAGGAAGTTACAGTTTCCCAAGTCCTTTCCATAAACAGTGTCTTTGGTGAGTACTTTGCTCCTCTGTGACCCAACAGCATCAAGGGCAGTCAGCATATAAATAATTTCATGCCTGTATTTAAATGTTTTGCTGAATCTGGGGCCTAAGTTAAGATGAAAACTTTCCTAAAATTATAGATTCAGAATCTTTGTGCATAGTTCAGAAAATTAAGAACTAATAATATATCTCTTAATTTTTCTATTTATTTAAGACTTGTCAAATGTGTGATTTTACCATTAAGATTTTGGGTTGCTGTAAGTTTTGCTTTTTTTTTTTTTTTTTCCCCATACAAACATGTGTGGGTTTCAATTTTATGCACTAAGGGTGATCAGTCTGGGCTATGATAAAGGAGAACCTCCTTTAAAAGACTTCCTTTTACCAAGAGAATGATAAAGGAGAACCTCCTTTAAAAGACTTCCTTTTACCAACAGAAAATCTCTAGTATAGGACAGGGGAGAAAAAGGAATGTCACCTACTCTGTGTCAGTCAAGATTACATCCTAAAACCTTAGCACATGTTCTTCTTTTTGCTGGATTCACGTAAATTTCTACTGCTATATCTCATTATGGCATTAAAGAATTCAAGTAATTAGATGTTGAATACATCTCAGTTTGTCTTTCAGGCAAACACACAGAGACACACAGAGCAGTAATAAATTCTCAGCACTTGTAGTTACAAGCTTTTATCGTAACATTTTCCACCTTGAAAAAAAGAGTAGAACTATACAGCATGTGAAGGCTATTTTAATTTCTAATTTCTTTCTCTCTGCTTCCAGTGCCAGTGACTACACTGAATAAGCACACATTCTAATTGCACCTTTGGCAGGCATGTCAGAGTGCATTTTATATAGCTGGATCATGTGGTGTGGGCTGCGCACACTACTCCAGTTTGAGGTTCTTTTGAGGAGATGGGTTGTACCCTTACTCCCTGAGCACACACTGAATGAGCAGCACAGCAGTTACCCTCTGGCTTCGCCTTCCAGTAACACAAATCCATGCAGAATGTGTTCCACTCCGACTCACTGGCCTCAAACACAGCCTGTGACCATATAAACAGGGCTTCATCCAGCACTGTCCATCAGCCTCCACTTTGCAACTCTGACAGATCCACATGATGCCTCTTGCTGCAACTTCTGCACCTGCTGCAACTGGCTTGGGTGGGATGAGACTTCTAAGAACTAACTTGGACATAGTAGGATGGGACACAGTTCTTGATGACTAGGAGAGTTTGGGACTGCAGGCCTCTCCTTCAGCCTAGGTGAAGGGGAACAATCTGCTTAAAACAGAAAATCTCTGCCACATCACCCAGAATTACTCTTATACCAGAGCCTATTAAATACAGATCTCTCCCCAGCAAACAGAGGGACAGAGAGATAAGCATGCAGCAGGAGGAATGCTTCATTCTCCAGAGGGAGAGTGGACATTGCCTCAACCACTCTAGGATAAGGGGGTCATTCTGTACAAACAATTGGAGCCTGCCAAAAAGCAAGATGGGTTTTATCCTCATGTCCATAGACACTGCAACCTGCTCAGAAATCCTGGACATTCCTGATGTCTGCAACCAGTCCTGCAGCAACAGAAAAGTTCATTGCCAGGTGGCCAACTCAAATGTACTCCAGTCTACCATTTCCAAACAGTATGGGCAACAGTAACCCCGAGATCACAAGGCAATTTCTCAGAAAGTATGCTAAAATAGAAGGAAAAGGGCCAAGAGATTAGTTAATTGTGTCTGGCATAGAGGGACTTTGACAAAGTTATTGAGAAACGATTTCACCTCCTGGCCTACAGAGCCTTGCAGAGTATGAGGAAGAATACAAGGACATCATCTTAGACTGCGCCCACTGAACATAAAATTTCTGTGTTTTCTGGATTAGGATATTGATTGCATTTTGATCAGTACTGTCTATCTTGTGCTTTTCTGGTCATGCTGTCCTACTAGACGGAGTCAAACAGGACTATTTCATCAAGCACTAAACTCCCAATGGTTAGGGGATAAATGATCTTTTGATCAACTCATTAAGTCTGCCATATCCTCCATGAGGCCCATGAGAGCTTTTCCATGCAGAAGAAATGCTGCAAATAGAACCCTTTATAGCAGCTTCTCAAAAGCTAGGCAGTCATCTTGGTGGGGAGAAAAGTCTGAGAAGCCATCAGTTTATTTTGAAGCAGAACTTGCAGCACAATCATAAAGCGCAAATGTCTCTTGGACACTCTTTTTTCCCCCCTCTTCCCTCATGACCCAACTCTTCAGCCTTTCATGACTGATGTCTAACCCCCCAGGAATATCCATGGGCTTCAGCCCCTAAAAGGAAAGCAAAGGCTGGTTAGTGTGATTTTTCAATCACAGGGCTAAGTGCCATTTGGTAGGAGCTCCCTCCTACCCTGCTAGAAAGGTTTCTCTCTTGTGAACACAGTGCCTCTCTTGGGGCACTCCACTCCCTCGGTCTCATTCCCAGTGTTCACTTCACACTGCATTCTGGACCAGAGTTTCTTGCTCTGCACAGGATGCCTATTTCAGCACACACGTGAAGGCCCGTGAAGGTGAAGGGAACAAAACCTAAAGGAATTGACATAATCTAAAAATTTAGAAAAATGCAGAGGGCATATTATTGTAGTGCTCAAAGAATTGCAAACAGTGCAATAAACCACTTACTTCAGCAAAGTAACTGGAGATTTGGGTACTAAGAAGAATATAGCAGAAAGTCTGAAGGTCATGTAGGAAGATCTTAAGATGAGAAAAAGGCACATAAATACCTTTACATTTTGCCATCTCTTTTCCAATCAATTCCTGCTTCTTGCTGTCCACCGGCAAGATGCCAAGTTGGCTGGCAAGCATCCAGCCTAGGAAAGTCAGAATGCTTGTCGGGATATCTCTGGAGATCTGGAATGTGGTTAGGCCTACTACAGATTGAACCAAAGTAAGTTTTTTTCTGTCCTAAGACTATTTAGTTTCCTCTTTAGTAGAAGATCTTTGCATAAATTAAGCATGTCTTCTGTGGAGATGGATGAGGGATGAGGATGAAGACAGGCTGAGGGAGCTGGAGTTGTTCAGTCTGGAGAAGGCTCTGAGGAGACCTAATAATGAAAGTGGCCTACAAGAAGAATGCAGAAAGACTATTTACAAAGGCCTGTGGTCATAGGATAAGGGGCAATGGCTTCGAACTAGAGCAGTGCAGATTTAGATTAGATGTTAGGAATAAGTTCTTGTCATGGGTTTAAAGAGCTGACAGAGTGAAGCTCTCAAGCGAATTGGAGAAAAACCTAACTCAAACGGCCATAGTTCTTCACTATGAGGGTTGTGGAACACTGGAATAGGTTGCCCAGGGAAGTGGCTGAGGCCCTATCCTTGGAGATATTCAGTGTGAGGCTCGACAGATGTAAAGCGTTAACCCCTCCCTGGGGGTGGTCTGAACCTGACCCTAGATGCAATGGTTAGCCCACTGTTATCCTGTCTGGACACCCTATAAAAGCAGAGGAACTTCCTGTTTCTCTCTCTCTGCTCTGCCTTGCCTGGCAGCAGCATCCTGTTCCAGCTGCTCCTGCTTTGCCACATGGCTAGCCTGCCACGTGGTGGAACCACCACCTTCTCAATCTACCTCCATCCATTGCCATCAATCTGGTTTTGTATATATTTTGTATCTTGTTTCCCTTCCCTATACCTTTTTGTAACTCCCCTTATCTTATATACCTATTATTTATTGTTAAAGTTTTCCTTTTAACTTCCAAACTGGAAAAAGACTATTCTTTGAGTGCTTTTACCCCTTTTCACTCTCTATACCTAATTCTTTCCAAAGAGGGGAGGCATCCTATTTATGTTATTGTTCTGTTAGGCTCTGAGTCTCTGGGAAGCATCAACCAGACCAATACAACAGGACTCTGGGCAAACTGATCTAGTTGAAGATGTCTCTGCTTACTCCAGAGGGGGTTGAACTAGATGACATTTGGAGGTCCCTTCTAACCCAGACCAGTCTATGATTCCATACACCTATGTGAAACACATGTGAACGGTACACAGATACATACAAAGTAGAATTGAGCATCTCTAGTTTTAGCATAGTCAGGTAAACTGTGCTGTTGCCTGGGTTGGGTGAACTAGAAAGTTCTCAGGGTAAGCCTGAGCATATCAACAAACGTCCAGATTTTTCTCTTCAACTGGCAGATCAAGAATTTAGTATTGAAGTAGCCCAGTGTTGACACAGTCAGAAAATCAATTATATTTCTAACTATATGAGTAGGAATATAGACTGACTGTATTAAATTAGAACTATTCTAAGACAGAACACAAGTTGGTTTTTTGTTCAAAAGGTAGAACTTTTGAAAATTCCACCTAATATGGGTGATAATGCAATACACTGCAACAGAGATTCCAGTTAGCTTTTTACACACAAAAAAAAAGGGGGGGCTGCGAGAAGATATGTTTTTAAAATTCAGTTACCAAAGTGTCTTTAAATAAACTGACAATAAAGCACTTAATGATCAACAGCACTACACAAACACCGGTAAATTACAGGAGACAGAAACTAATGGAATGTGGAAGATAAAAGTATTCACTTTTATATTTGGCATATATAGGTTTGTTTCCAGCCAACTATCAGAATAAGTAAATTATTTTGGCTTGGGCTGGTGTTTGACACCAAGTTCACAGAATTACAGAATTAACCAGGTTGGAAAAGACCTGTAAGATCATCACGTCCAACCTGTCACCCAACACCTTCTTATTAACTAACCCATGGCACTATCCATGTGTCTCATCCAGCCTCCTCTAAAACACCTCCAGGGATGGTGACTCCACCACCTCCACGGGCAGCCCATTCCAATGCCAATCACTCTTGCTAGGAAGAACTTCTTCCTAACATCCAGCCTAAACCTGCCCTGGTGCAGTTTGAGACTGTGTCCTCTTGTTCTGTCACTGGGTTCCTGGCAGAAGAGACCAAGCCCTGCCTGGCTACAACCTCCTTTCAGGTAGTTGCAGACAGCGATGAGCCTTCCCTGAGCCTCTTCTTCTCCTGGCTGCACACCCCCAGCTCCCTCAGCCACTCCTTGTAGGGCTGTGCTCCAGACCCCTCACAAGCCTTGGTACCCTTCTCTGGACACATTCAAGCATCTCAACATTTTTCTTAAGCTGTGGGGCCCAGAACTGGACACAGCACTCGAGGTGTGGCCTAATCAGTGCTGAGTACAGGGGCGGAAGGACTTCCCCGGTCCTGATGGTCACAGCATTCCTGATAGAGGCCAGGAGGCCATTGGCCTTCTTGGCCACCTGGGCACACTGCTGGCTAATGTTCAGTTGGCTGTCAGTCAGCACCCCCAGGTCCCTCTCTGCCTGGCTGCCCTCCAGCCACTCTATCCCCAGCTTCTAGCGCTGCATGGGGTTGTTGTGGCCAAAGTGCAGTACCTTGCACTTGGACTTGTTAAAACCCCTGGCATCAGACTGTGCCCATCTATCCAGCCTGTCCAGGTCCCTCTACAGAGCCCTCCTACCCTCTAACAGAATGACACATGCTCCTAACCTGCTGTTGTCTGCAAACCTATTGATGGTGGACTCAATCCCCTCACCCAGATCATTAATGAAGATACTAGACAGGACTGGGTCCAGCACAACTCTGTGGGTCTTCACAACTCTCATAATTTATAGCGACTAGAAGGGCTGAAAGGACACAATCAAGATAATTTTTTGTCTTTTGAAAGCCCTTGCTAACAAGAGCTATGATACTGAATCCAAAAGCTCTTTAAAATGTTGTTTTAAAAAAATTAGGCTGTTTAGTTTGTTTATTGATTTTCCTGAGCATTGGCAGTGAAACAAATCTGATCTGTGTGTCAGGGTTGTTTCTAACAAGTTGCAGGTTCTGATCCTCATGTATTTCCCCAATGAATGTTTCAGATCTTACCTGGAAAGTTTTATATTTGTCAAGAGCTGATATAACAGTGTGATAGTTACCTAACACTTGAATTTATAAGTCCTTGGTTTAATTGCTTGTAACTGCCAAAGTATAATAATTTGAATTTAAATTTTCTGTGCTGTCTGCCTCAGGCTGATACTTTGTACAATGTCAGCATAGATGTCTCTGTCTTTCTGGTGAATGATTTACAGAAAATTATATTGTATTACCAAGGATAGAAAATTCTTAACACTCATTTTCAGAAGGTTCAGTAACTTAATGTTTCAGAACTGCAAACAAAATGCTGGAGTAGCCCTGGTAGAGAGAATTGTTTCTTCATTCCCTAGGTAATTCACGCTGGTAAGGTGGAAAACAACCCGACACAATAAAGTCTACATTGGCTAGCTGTGTACATTCAGTACACTTAAGAGGCTAGTACATAATTTTATTGAGTATTTCACCCATATTTAGCATTACATTTGGCACTACAGGCTGAACTGAGCTGACAGGAAGTTTCTTTCCACATACAGAAGGATAGACTGAAAAGATTTAGAGTAAGGGTCTGTAGCCATTAGCACATGGACAGTGCCAGGACAAGGCTTCCTGAATCCTATCATTCTTCTGTTGTGAGCAAATAACCATGAAATCCCCTCATGAAGTGTTTGTCCCATTTTGCCTTTAGGGGCTGGTTGTCATAAAGGATAGCTGCCTGTTGCTAAGGTCAGCTAGCACAAAAAGTAGAGGTCTGTGCAAGCATATCTATGTTTCAGTTCTATTAATGATCCATAAGAGATTTATTGTGGTTTTATATGATGGAGTTCAAGAAATATCACACGAAGAGATTATACTAAGAGAATATTATGTCTGCAAAGTCAAACACTTCAAAATTTAAAATGCTAAAATTCACATTGTCAAAATCTTAATTCAGTCTTTTCTTTGTTGTTCACATAAAGCGGAAGATGAGCAACCTGCTTAAAAAGGAGGGTATATACAGGTTCCAGAAAAGCAACTTAGTAGAGGATACAAACTTGATTGTGCTGTGATTCTGTGAAGAAGACTCTGCAGCTTAAACATAAGGGCAATGACATTGATCTTTTATCACCTACTCGTGTACCATGGAAATATTTTGAAAAATAAAGCCTACTTTCAGGAGTGATGCAGATCTTCTCATCACAAAAGGTGCTTCATGATGGGTAAATTTAGGCCTCTTTCTTATGTGTGCTTATCTCAAAGAGGCAGAAAATGACTTAATTTTTCAAGAAGCGTGTGACTGGTACCCCCTGCTCCTGACCCTTGATAATTTGGTTAGCATAACTAATACCATTTTATGAAGCAAAGACATTCTCTGTGACCAAGCAAGTCATATATGAGCTTCATTTCCACTCATTATTAGGCCTTGAAGATCCTGTGAAGCAAGCAGACAAGATTGTTTTCTTCTCCTCCCTGCCAGACTCAAGGTTCCTGGGTGCAAGGCTGATTACTCCCTTCCTTACTGGCCTGGAAGGTCTGAGGCATCCAGCCAGACAGGTGCTGTTTATGATCCCATCACAGAACAGGGAAGTATAAGAGCACACAGAGCACTGTCTAGAAAATCAAGCAGTTACAAGTTCTAAGTGGGTTCAGGTGGTTAGAAATCATAACTGTAAATTCATACACTGTAAATTCCATATTACACTACTTGTACATTGTACTACATTGATTATGCTGGTAGAAATCTCATGCGAATCTAGTAATAAATTCTGTGCTGTAATAATCATAATACCCTGTTAAGAAAGCAAAGTTTAAATTGTAACTGCAACTTAGCACTGTCATCATTCTGCCAAGAATCCCTAACAGAGCCTGTGTGCTCCCTTAATGTCACATCCCATCAGAATCATTAATAAACTGTCATTGTTGTGCTACATAAATAATCGGCTCCACCCTCAAACAGAAGGTGGACTGTGAAATAAACTGTGAATTCAGAACAGAAAGAAACACAGGTGCTAGGTTATACATACACGCATCTTAAACCCAGCAAATCCAAGCTCTGATGTGTAGAGACTTGAGTTTAATTTCCACCATTTTTGGTGTCACTTCTCCTTTATGGAATTATAGCTTTCACTTACAGTGGTGATTATGGATTTTACATAAGTCTACATGCAAATAACTAAACTGATAATTCTGGATTATATATGACAGATGGATAGTAAAACCCAGCACCTCCTGAAACTTGGAAATGTTCCTCTGTTAGTGACATTACAACTGATCCTGAATTGGTCATCTACAGTTTGATGTCATCATCTATTCCATGCCATTTTCATCTTACGATTGAACAGAATTAGCTGTTTATTGAATATTCCAGTAAATCTTCCAAGATTACTGAGACTGTCCCACACCGCATCCTTATCTCTAAGATGGAGAGACATGGACTTGACAAATGAACCACTGGATGGATAAGGAACTCAGTGGGTTGTGATCAATGGCTCAATGTCCAGGTGGAGACCAGTGACAAGCGGAGTTCCTCAGAAATCTGTTCTGGTTCCAGTGCTGTTTAACATCTTTGTCAGTGGCATGGACAGTGGCATCCAGTGCACCCCCAGTATGTCTGCTGATGGCACCAAGCTGTGTGGTGTGGTGGAGTCACTTGAGGAAGGGATGCCATCCAGAAGAATCTTGACAGGCTTAGAAGTGGGCCAGTGCCAACTGCATGAGATTCAACAAGTCACAGTGCAAGGTCCTGCACAAGGGTTGGGCCAGTCCCAGGCACAAATACAGGCTGGGTGCAGAGTGGATTGAGAGTAGGTCTGAAGAAAGAGACTTGGGTGTATTGGTTGATGAGAAAGTCGACATCAGCCAGCAGTGTGCTCATGCAGTCCAAAAGGCAAACTGTATCCTGGGCTGCATCAGGAGGAATGTGGCCAGCAGGTCAAGAGAGGTGATTCCTCCCCTTTGCACTGCTCTTGTAAGACCTCAACTCAAATACTACATCCAGTTCTGGTGTCCCTATCATAAGAAGGATATAGAGCTGTTGGAGTGACTCCTGAGGAGGGTCACAAAGATGATCC
>VWYK01116147.1:0-11493 GCA_013399775.1 Semnornis frantzii | reverse complement strand
TTTTTTAAGTTAATTATATTGAATGCTTAGAGGTAAATCCTGAGTTTCTTTCTTAGATTAATTCTTACTGAAAGAACTGGAACTTAGAACACAGACATGCTCACAGCTGGATTGATTTCTTCAACTTATGTGTGGCAATAATGCATCTATGTTCAGGTCTTGGAGTTGTTTCCCAGTTTTCCATCAGGACAGAAATCTTAGGGTGTTCATTCCCTTCTCCTTATCCCTGACATCCCTTTCCGTAAATTAGTAGCTTTCCAGTATCTGAAGGGGGCCTACAGGAAGGCTGGGGAGGGACTATTTACAAGGTCTTGTAATGACAGGGTAAGGGGCAATGGGTTTAAACTGGCAGAGGGGAGATTTAGACTGGATGTTAAGAGGAAGTTCTTTGCAGTGAGGGTGTTGAGGCACTGCAACAGGTTGCCCAGGGAGGTTGTGTCTGCTCCCTCTCTGGAGGTGTACAAGGCCAGGTTGGATGAGGCCTTGAGTAACCTGTAGTAGTGGGAGGTGTCCCTGCCTATGGCAGGGGGTTTGAACTAGATGATCCTTGAGGTCCCGTCCAACCTCACTGTTCTAAGATTCTATGATTCTATGAAAATCTAGGAAAATATCAGAATAATGTAGACGTAAACTAGTATTTTTAGTGATATATCCAAAATAAAAATTCAGTGGAAGAAAATCGTTATTTGGCATTGGATGTTTCAAAATTTTCAGTAATACCAACTTCAGGCAGCCCAACCTCCCAGAGCAAAATCTAAGACACATCTATACTAGTAAACACAACAGGGCAAGGTTTGTTCCCTGGATCTGACATCAAGTGAGCTGTAAAAACAAGAGAGTATTTTCATATCATATTTTGAGAGAGGAAATTTAGCAACAGATGAATGGAAATATATTAGGTCAACCTATGTTTTTCCTTTTGTAAGACAGATATTCAGTATCATGGAATCGTAGAATCAATGTTATTGAATCATAGAATGAGTTGGAAGGTACCTTAAAGATCATCTAGTCCAAACTCCTCTGCCATGGGCAAGGATACCTTCCACTAGACTAGTTTGCTCAAAGCCTCATCAAATCTACCCTTGAACACTTCTGGGAGAGAGACATCCATAACATTTCTGGGCAATCCATTGCAGTGTCTCACCAGCCTCATAGTGATGAATTTCTTCCTCATATCTAGTGTAAATTTGCCCTATTTCAATTCAAAACCATTTCCCCTTGTCCTATCACTACACCTCCTGATAAAGAGCCTGTCCCCATCCGTCCTGTAGATCCCCACTGAAAGGCTGCAATAAGGTCTCCTTGGAGGCTTCTCTTCTCTAGACTGAAAAATGCCAACTCAGCCTGTCCTAAAAGAGGTGCTGTAGTTCCCCAGTCATATTCGCAGCTCTCCTCTGGACTTGCTTGAGCAAGTCAATGTACTTCTTATGCCGGGGCCCCCAGAGCTGAACAGACTACTCCAGGTAGGGTCTCACAACAGTGGGGGAGAAGAATCACCTTCCTTGACCTGTTGATCACCCTTCTCTTGATCCAACCCAGGATGCAATTAGCATTCTGGGCTGTGAGGACACTTTGGTGGTTCATTTTCAGTTTTTCACCCACCAGTATTCCAAGTCCTTCCTCACAGGGCTGCTCTCAACCCACCTATTGCTCAGCCTGTATTTGTGCTTGGGATTGCCCTGACCCATTTTGAACTGGTTCATACTGAACTTCATGTGGTTGACATGGGCTCACCTCTCAAACCTGTCAAGGTTCTGCTGGATGACATCCCTTCCCTCCAGTATTCTGATCGCACTACACAGTTTGGTGTGATCAGCAAACTTGCTGAGGGTGTTTACAATCTCATCCTTGGTGTCCCCAGAACAGATGTTAAATGTTTAATACAAGTTCCACATATGCGCCCTTAAAGGACAGCACTTGTCACTGGTCTATTTTTCAATTCTATCAAATCTTCTTTGAATAGAAGAACTGCAAATAGAATGGAAAATACTGAATGTAACAAGCCTATACAGCTGGATCACCAGGGGATTTTATTTTCTATTCTTTTCCCCAGAAGTTTCCTAATAACATTCTATTTATTTTTTTAATACTCGTAAGCATTGAACTAGCATTTTCACACAGCCACCATAAGCTGAATTTATCTTTCCTGAGTAGTAGCTGGTCAGGTTAGCAACATATGAGAACTTAATTGAGGAATATCACATTTTACTTGTTTATGTTGGATTTTATTATGTCATGAATCACTATCTTCAGCTTTTTTTTTTTTTTAACTTTGATTAATCAATTCTCCTCCTAATGTATCTCTTTAAAATTTACTAATATCAGTACTCTGTCATCTCACTATTTTTGCCTCGTTTCCATGTCATCTCTTAACATACCAAACAGTTGCAGTGGGGACCTCCTTTTCCAGTGGGGAATGATAACCCAGGACTTCCATGTACTGGAAAAACTAACCATTTATTACTGCTCTGGTTTCCTATATTTAACCTTGTTAAAATTTTCTCTTTTGATTCATGTGAGTTATTTCTGTAACAGTGCTTAGTGCTCTGTAACAGTGCTCCCAACAAAGGAGATGCATGTAGCCTGTGATCCTTTTTGTTCATGGAACTCTAGCAGGAAGTCATCTTAGTTCTGGCTTAAGGGCTTTCTTGGTCTTTCTAATACCTTTTCATAAGTCATAAGCATTTTCCTTGAGCAAACTATATATTGTCTAACCTTTTAATGCATTTTACATGTCATATAAAAACATTTCACCCGATGGTTCTCCCCTGTGTATTCTTTTTAACAAGAAACAACATTTTGTCACACTTCTACTGTTTTCTTTCTGACACTAAACGGAACAATAGTAGATAGCATTATATGACTGCAAAACTGCTGGAACAATGTACTTTATAAAAACCTTTTTAGTATAAAAAAAATGAGTGCTGCTTAGAAGTAAGCAACAAGTTTCACCTCTTCCTAGATGATCCTTGACTAATTGCTCTACAGCACAGCCAGTTGTGTTGTTTAAAAACTTAGTCTCAGCACTGTCCCCTGTTGTGATGTGTTCTCTCAGCAGGATCACAGCCAAAATTTCTTTTGTTACTCTTCTGTTTATTGGCCTTCTGATGCCTTTTGGCAAGCAACAAAAATCATTGTTGCCCTATTTGGATATGACTAGATGTTTCCTATTCAGAATGGAAATTCCAAACAGCCATCATGGTTTCAATGTTACCTGAGACACTGAGATTATTTAAGATACAGTACCAATTCCATTATAGTCTATGCTATTTTATGTATAGTTTATGTTTTGCTATTGCTATGTCACTCTGATCTTCCTCCAATTAAGTTTTATTCCATGCTAGTTCCAAATAAGACATTCCACTTTTCCTTTTCTTATTTCTAAGTTTTTTTTATGTCTACATTTTAAAAATTATTACTTATCTTTTACCTTACTTAACGGAGAATTAATTTACTGAGATTGTTATTCACAACTTGCCATTCTAATTTGTCACTTCCATCCTCTCCTTTACATGGGAATATACAATTAATCATCTTGAACTGTATTTTCCTTCTGCAGAGAGAAAGAGGCTAAGAACCTACTTATTCTCAAAAAACTAATTCTGTTGTAGAAGAGTTTCACAATTCCTAGGGAATCTTGAAGCCCCCTCCTTTCTGCAATGTTTATCCTGAAAGTCTCAGCAGTGAGACACTCCTTTTCACTTCCTTCCTTCCTTCCTCCTCAGCACTGTGAGGGCTGCTAGCCTGGAGTCGGGGTTCTACAGAGTCTCTAAAGACACTGTAGAAAAAACTCTGTCTCCCTTGGAGGACACATCTCTGAACCCCACAACCTGCCTGGGGGGATTTCCTCAGCAGGCGTTTTCATAATGTGACAGGAGAAAACCAGAGAAAGCTGATACAGCCTTAGACCATGCAAGTTTGACGACATAGAATTATCCTGGGGAGAAGAGCAATTTCTCAGTCCTTTAAGTAAGCCCATGCCAAGCATGCAGGGGGGCTTCTCTGTGGTACACACAGAGAGCTGAATGTGCTATCAAAACAGATGGCTTCTGCAAAGTGAGTCTCCCAGAGTGCATACAATTAGAAGGTAGAACAAATCCAGGATATAAGTGAAAATCTAAAGGTTGAGCATGGCATAGTAAGACCAGTGAAATAAGGTGTGTTCAAACAGCTAGTTTAGGTGGAATTTGAACTACAAATATTTTTGCAGTTCTGCAGGAAAAACACCTTCCAGTTTAGCAAAGAATCTGAATGAAAGGAACAAGTGTGGCAAAACAGAGTGTGAACACAGTAGATTCTGCCAAAAGAAAAATCCTTGAGGAAAAAGGAGGATGAAGGTGAACTCTCAGAGTTTTTATTGGATTAGTTCCAGTGTAGTGCTGCATTTTTAAATGAACACCAATGAGGCTTGAAACAATTTCTGGTCAGGAATCTGGATTTGTTTTCTCAGTTCCACAATGCTCCAGATTATGTATAGTTTTTATTCATGTTCATTAGCTGCACCTCACTACCTAACCATTCGGGCTCTGCAATAATTACAAACTTAAGTGTCTTCATTATTTTTAAGCTCTTTTTAACATAACTCTCTTTGATCATCTATGTAAAAACTCTTCATTATTTTATTGACACACTGCAACTCAACCCTGGAACCCTCAACTAGTTAACAAGAGTAGAACTTCCCTTGATTTATGACATTGTAATAATTGAGTCAGAACAAAATATCAGCAAGTGGAAATGAGGGACTCGGCTGTGGAGAAGGTCAGGAGAAATGTGCTGCTTCTCATGTTTTCTGACACCTTTTGGTGACAGACTGAGAAACCCAGGTTTCTCCTTGGAATTATGGTCATTTTCTTATCCTGTGATGATGACAGGTACCTGCAACCCCCTGCAAAACAGAGTTAGCATCAATGTAAGCCACAACTAGAAACTCAATTCAGTGTTTTAAACCAATAATGAAGCCTTGCTAGATGTTTTTTTTGCTTCAAACCTCATTTCTTTGTCAAGAGGAAAATCCAAATCAGAAGAAATGTATGACTAAAATGAAAAATAGTGTTGATCAGCATGACAGCAGAGGTATATTTTCCTTAATAAAACAAATCTGCATTTGTGGCAGCTCACACAAGTATAAAATAGCACTTGGTAAAAAATAATTCTAATGAGGGACACACTAATCGAATAGCTATATTAAGAAAGAAAAACCATGAGTCAACTTAATTCATTTCCATTCATCAACTGCTCAATTTCCTCTGTCTCTCAAAACAGGATATGACAATATTCTCTTGCTTTTATAGCTGACATCACATGACAAATTGGAATATTCAGAAAATACATTTTACTCGAAACCTATTTCTTTATCAAATATTTAGCTTAACTTTGATATCTATTTTTGTCATGAAAAAAAAAAAACCACAAAAAGAAAAGGAAAACTTAGACCAAGTCTCTGCCTATTAAAGAGCTGCCACAATGGTGTGGCCATTTGAGTTAGATTCCTACCTCAGACATAAAAAAAAAAATTCAAAACAGAGAAAAACTTAGAGATGGAAGCTCTCAGGCAGACATTCTGGGGATAGGTCATAGAATGACAACAATGGATAAGTTAATATAATCTCATTGGAGCATCTAAAGCTTTATGTCTGGAAGCACAGCTTGTACCTTCCCCTTGCTGCTTCGGCTGCTTTGCCTGCACCTGCTGCTATCTTCCCCTGCCGCTGTTTTGGCTGCCGCTGCTGCTTTTGCCACTTTTGCCGCCGCTTGACCCCTTCCCCATCTTCCCTCAGGTTATTATATTCTTGTAGTAGTTGTAATTTTTTCCCTATACTGTTATATTTAGTTTAAGCTATAAGAACTATATTTTTTTTCCTGACTTCACAAAAAGAACCCAATACGTGTCATGGTGAGTTTATCCTACCAGGGGAAGGATCCACCCTAACCTGGTACAAATGGTTAAAAAGATGAAGAAGCTTTGTAGGATATGAATGAAAGTCTTCAAAGAAGGCTCCTTATGTACAGCTACAATACTACTTTTCAGACAAGTACTCTACCATCTCAGGACCTTAACACTTAGCGTGAGGCCCTGTCTGAGTGAAGAAAGTTTAATTCACTGCTCAGCATTTTAATGCTTTAAAATTCTAAAGCCCAGTCTAGCCCAGTGCAGCATACAGTACCCCAGTGAGTGCTGCGAGCCCAATGCACGTAGGAAAGTGCAGATTACAGGATTCACTGCAATTGAACTGCTGTAAGGCAGTGTGTGGTAATCTTCAAGGGGATCTGCTAAGGAAAAATGTTGGTGTGTTACTTCTGCTCTTTTATGACAGGTACAGAAAGCCTGTAATATTTCTTTTTACCAAAAAAATGCAAAAGATAGTGTTTGTAGAGAGGTTAATTACACTTGGACAAATATTTAGGTGTAATATGAGAAGGAGCTTAGCAAGCTATTTGGGTTCTCCTCAAAACTAGGACAGTTTCCAGGGATAAATTCTTTATCCTTATTTCATCCTACAGAGCAATTAACATGTTCTCGGAAAGGGAGCTACCTCCTGACACCACTGATGAGGGACAAACATTGCAGACAGCATAAAAACAATGAATTGATTATTTTAAAAAAGAAAAAAAAAAGAAGTATGTAAGTGCACTGCTGAATCATTCAGAGAATAATATTGTAATCATAGAATATGTGGGAATGAAAATCCTAGTTGCTGCCATGTAAGTGTCAATCCAAACTGCCTAAATTCAGTAATTAGCAACTTTCATGAGCTACCATCCATCAGATTTTGCAGGTAGCTTTACTGTTCCACATTAATTTGGTTTTTTTTTTAAGTTTAAAGCTAAATAATCCAGTTAGTTTTGAGAGCTGGAAAAGTAGAGGAATATAATCCCCATGGAAAATAATGATAACCATTCCTAATTTTGTAAAGCTCTAACGCCAGCATTGATACCAGACCATGAATGATATCCTACATTTACATGTGGAGGAACACAGCTCCTTTTGTTGTAGAGCAAGGGAGAGTCAAAATGTTCTAGGGGAATGCTGTGCATTTTGTGCACAAGAGGGCTCCTCTCAACTCCTAAAGTGAAAAAGAAACTTGCACTATTTACCAAATTACCAAGCATTTCTTTTTTTTATTCTTAGGAACTTCAAATTAGACTATATTTCAATGTGAACAAGGAATTGAAGATCATATTCAAGTCCACAGCAAGACCATCTTCTTCATAAGGACAACTTTGTGAGATACCTCCACCAGCCTGTGCTCCCCAACCTTGAAGCTCTTGGAGCTGCTTTATTGGGAGACTTGTCCTTCATCTCTACCTGAGTTGCACTGCATCACAGCTGTCTCTTTGGCCATGGTTCCCATGGATCTGACCCCTGATGCCTGTCTAGATGCAGTGGCACAGCAACAGCTGGTGAGGTTCTGTCCTTCAACATTGTTGTGAGCATTGGCTCACAGCTTCCCTTTCTTTCCAAAGCACCATGCCCAATATTGTTTGGCACCCTGCCAAGAAAAAATGAAGCAAAAATATTTTGAAAAAGAAAAAAAAGCTGGCTACTCTACTTTACCTGCTGCTTTCCATTCATGACTGTCAAGGCTGCATCCTACCCAGCTTGACAATAAGCTGCAGATTAATGTCCCTAAAAATGAACAACTAACTGAGGCTAGTTTGGCTCCTAGACTCTATCATCTTCTACAGGAGCTGCTGCCCTGACTCTGGAGGGTGCACATAATGCTTACTTCTCTTCTCCTACAGTGAATAACCCTCAGAATGTGCTTTCTATTCCACCTAGAATTAATGATATCGAAGCTAGGCATCTTGGACATCAAGGCTGTCTAAATACCCAACAGACCAGGACAAGCACTTACAGAATGCAATTTACTCCACCAGTCTTGGACACCTGCTTCAGGATAAGGCACACATCTTTCATCAGGCATGGAAGGAACTTAGATCATAGAATCATAGAATCATAGCATGGTAAGGTTGGAAGGGACCTCAAGGATCATCTAGTTCCAAGCCCCGGCCATAGGCAGGGACACCTCCAACTAGTACAGCTCCCTCAAGGCCGCCTCCTACCTGGCCTTGAACACCTCCGGGGAGGCAGCCCCCACAACCTCCCTGGGCAACCTGTTCCAGTGCCTCACCACCCTCACTGGAAAGAACTTCCTCCTGACATCCAGTCTAAATCACCCCTCTCCCACTTTAAACCCATTGACCCTAGTCCTGTCATTGCAAGACCTTGTAAATAGTCCCTCCCCAGCCTTCCTGTAGGCCCCCTTCTGATACTGGCAGGCTACTATAAGGTCTCCTCAAAGCCTTCTCTTCTCCAGGCTGAAGAGCCCCAACTCTCTCAGCCTGTCCTCATAGGAGAGCAGCTCCAGCCCTCTGATCATCTTTGTGCTCCTCCTCTGGACCCGCTCCAACATGGCTAGTTTAGGGAAAAAGAAAAAAAAAAAAAAAAAAGAGATTGCAATGGTTTCAGATAAACTTCATTTTATATATATACTTCTACACTGGTAGAATATACTCCTACTCTGGTAGAATAGCCACCAATGTATTGGTTAATATATCAACTTTGGGGATACTTAGGTGGTGCTTTATTTTGGCTATGGTTCTGGTCTGTTAGAGTGAGAGGCAGGGCAATAGTTTGCAGTAAGGTGGTCTCGGGTGTATTTTACTATGAGGGATGGAAGATCCTTGCAATTAACTGTAACAAGGCATTTCACAATCCTAGAAAGGATGTCTGTTCCTTTTTTCCACATTCTGAAACTTCAACTGGTTTGAAATAGATTCGTCGAGTGGACATCTGACTCTCATGAATTTCCTAAGACCTGTATTGATTTTCAGCTTTTAGCCTAGAAACATGAGTCTGGGAGGGAGCTCCTCAATTGTCAAGGACAGCATCTTGTTATTGTGCACAATCCCTTTATGTAATTGGTCTTTAAACTCACCCATCTCTGTCTTACAAATCAATCATCTTTGCTCCTACTAAACAGCTGTGCCGACTCTCACTCTGCTCATATTTATAAGCTTTTCTCTACTTTCTAGACTGAAAGTACTGTTGGAAAATGTGTGGCTATCTGTTTTTTAATGCCAGAACTGTGTCATCTTCATGTTTAACTAGTAGAGTCCTATAGTTTCTGCCCACATCATCAATAAATTGTCAAAACAGACCACAAATCACCCCTTAGGGTTGTTGGTGGTAATCATTCCCTAGATTCATGCTTCTTCTTTTGACACATCCAGTCTTTTCCTCCTTACCCTCCTTAGACAATCAAACTTCTCTCCTCTGGGTTTAGTAAGTGTTTCAAATGATGCTATAACCCATACTTTAGTATCAGATACATTAGTTCCTTGTCTACAATTTTTTTCCCTCCTTTTTTTTTTCCCTTTTATTTTACAAGAGAGAGATTGTGTCATTATGTATTTATCTAGAATTGGTAAAAAAAAATATGTTCTTGTAGCATTTATTCCAATGCTATTAAATAATATTTCTTCCAAGTTTATTCTAAAGCTTTGCTTACAAATGAAACCAATGTATGGTGGCTGATGCTGTGTTGTATTTTTCTATTTCGAAATGAGTAGTTTTCCAGCCATAAAGCAGCATCCAGCACTGACAAAGTACTTTTAAATACTTGCTATCAAAATCTGTGATTTCATATGGCAGCTTTTTTCCAAATTGCAGCATGGTTATTTTCTGATGGGAGCATATCAGATGTCACGAGTGAGGCTTCTGCTCTGCTTGAGGTAATTTATTTTCTTTTTAAAACAGTTGTCTATATTTCACTCTGGTTTCACTTCATCAGTCAATATCATGGTATTTGTTTTAAGTGAAGCATCTGGGGAAGATGTCAGGAAGAAAACAGGAAGGAATAATTAAATCTTATTTAAGCTCAATACTATTCTTACTTTATAAGATTTCCTTTCTTGGAAACACAGAAAAAAAAATATATTAGGTCAGACAGAATCATTTGAGTTGGAAAAGGTGTTCAAGATTGAGCTCAAGTGTTAAACAAACACCACTATAGACATTAAACCCTATCCCAAAGTGCCATGTCTACACATTTTCTGAACAGTTCCAGGAATGGTGACTCTACCATCTCTGTGGGCAGCCTGTTTCAATGTTTCACCACTCTTTCAGCTGAGAAAATTTTCCTAGTATCCAATCTAAACCTCCCCTAATGCAACTTGAGGTCATTTCTTCTTGTGCTATCACTAGTTACTAGTTCTTCTTGTGCAATCACCTCACTACGACCTCCTTTCAGTGATTAGAAAAGAGCAGTTAAGATCTCTCCTAAACCTTCTCTTCTCCAGACTAAACAATCCCAATTTCTTCAGCTGCTCCTCATAAGACCATTTCTCCAGATACTTCACCAGCTTCGCTGACCTTCTCTGGGCAATACAGAGATAGGAGGCTCACGGGTCTCAATATCATCCTTCCAAGAACTCCATACACATTTGCTACGGTAAAAATAACATGGAAGTATAGATGCTACTATCAACCTTTCAGTTCCTGAAAGGAACCGGTACTGTGATTTTTGTCTCTTTTTTTTTTTTTGCCTCAAACTGGGTCATTTACCTGACACTTAAAATATTGACTTTAATATTTCTTTNTCCTATTAATTCTAACTTCAAATGTAGTACCTAATCTAGTTTGACTGGAGGAGATCTCAATTCTCATTCTCTGATCTTTACTGTCTCATTCTATTTTTTTCTAATCTTCCTCATGCCTTTCAGAGGCAGCACTTGAACCTGATAGAACAGTGAACTCTCACCTTCAGCTTTCTTCTTTTCTTCAGATGCAAATTCTGAAGACCTTTTGTAACTTTGATCTAGGGAAACTCCAAACCAACAGCTTCTTAGAGACACTACATTGTAACATATAAATGTTTAAGGCTTGTTCCTTTGCAACTGAGTATCTTGGACAAAAAAGCTAAATTTACTCCTAAGTAAACTTACATAGATCAAGGCAAACATTTTATTGCTCAGTCCATTCGAAATTCAGTTTTTGTAAACTATACACAGACACCTTCAAAACATAGTCTTAACATTATTTCTTACTCCTAGTATTTGTGTGAACAAAAGTTTGAGCCCACATTTCCAGAAATATCTTGTCAACATGACTCACTTGCATTCTCTCTGGTTTTCGGTTTGTATGCGGAGGTTTTCAGTTTGAATGCAGAAAAATAAAATCTAATCTGCAATTAAACAATTTCCAACCTTATTTATTTCTAGCAGCATTTAAGAGATCTCAGTTCCAGTTCCCATGCAGTCCATGGATGTCACATAATGATTCTCATCTTTAGAATACTTTTCACAATTCTTCTTCAAAGATTTTTTTTTACTTAAGCAAATTGTATTGTGTCTGTACAACAGTTTCCTACTTTGCAACTATGTATGACATTAATATCTACAGCTAAGCCAATAGCTTAATATTTATTCATCTTGTTTTTCCTCTGAAGAATATATACCTTTAAACAAACCAAATCCATGCATGATTGCTAT
>VWYK01116142.1:0-31545 GCA_013399775.1 Semnornis frantzii | reverse complement strand
CACTGCCTAGTTATTGGGTATTAGTTGGCCATCCCTAACCTACATCTCCCTGTGATTTACAGGAGCCATTGGCTTGCGTTCTTCTGTTGTAGGTGTACCAAGGAATGTATTCAGCAGCTGTCTGGGTGCAGCAATGTATACTGCTCATTAATAGCCTTAACTGTTTGTTTCCCACAAAATATTCCTGTCTGCTTTCAGAAGGAAAAATCTAAGTACAAATCAGAGCTATCATCACTGGATCATCTGAGATCTGCTGTCATCTTTGCCAAACTTTTGCTGTTTAATAGTAGGTTAATACTTTATATTTTCAGTTTAATATGCAATTATGTTTGTATTTACTATTTTAGGTTGTGTATGCCTGAAGTTAGATACATCTGAAAATGACTGGTATGTATAGATCTCTTTGATTTGATGCTTTCCATCAGTACTGGGAATCTTGAGGGTCTTACAATTGGTAGTGTGGACATCAGAAGTTGCTTTAGATCACAGTTTAGTTGCTTTAGGATTTCTCCAAGAATAATATGAACATGGTGATATTCTTCTAGTACAAGGATATAATGCAAGTTCAATGGGGCCAAATGCTGTTCAAGGTTAAAATATAAAACTGCCACTGAAACTGATGGAGAATCATGCAAGAGGAGAATACCTTTAGTTCTGCTGAACTGAGGGGAGATTTTGAGCTGTCATGTCATAAAGAGCGAAGTATAGTCTTATTTTTTCTCTATTTGACAGAATACTTTCCCTGCTTTACAATATCTGTTTTGTGAGTAATTTTTTAATTTCTGCCTAACAAGTCACCTAATGTGGATTTTGTCTTCTTGTATGGTGTGGATTGCAGCTACAGTCTAAAAGTTTCCTTTTACAGGAAACTATAATGTCTCAATCTGCTTTTTTGGCTTTATGTCATTTATAGACAAAACGAACAGGATCAAACTACAGCTTGAAGAATCATGGCATTTTTAGCCAAGGAAATGTTCTTGATGAAAACCCAGATTTTATTAGTGATACTACAATTAAATAAGCCATTATCAACTTCCTACAGATCTTCTAAGAGCAGCTCTCTTTCATTCTGGAGCCCAAATTACGGAAGCAATCTTCATAAAGGCCACTTCCCCAGCTATAGTGCCTGCTGTGATATGATTCATGCCTTTTGTCTTCTGCTTGGAATTTGGGGATGTTTATGAAGGACTGTTATAAATACTGCATCTAATTCCTCCTTTCATAAAATGCCTTATTCACAAGGAAAAAAAAAATTGCATCACACATGAACATCATATCATTTCCATTCCCATTGCCATCTGGCACTATTCTTCTTGTCCCCTTCAAATACATATTGAAAGGATGTTAGAGTAGTGTCAGGCAGACATTCTGGAGTGCACGTTTCAGTACTACAGCTGGTAATTTGATGGTGCACAGGCATGCTTGATACAGCGAATCTGTGTAAAGGATTGGAAGGCTGGAGCTAGGATAATATATGCTCAGCAGCAGAAGTAATGCATGAGAATCCCACTCTCCACTCTGTGCATTACTAATGATTTTACACAGAAGGCATGAAGGTGAACAGCATAAATAATTCAGCTTTTTTTCTACTGTTCAGACTTGCATTTTCAGTGGGGAAACAGTGGTGTCATCTGTGCTTGGAAAGTACCTGGCCGTTGATTTATCCTAAACTGTCATCTAAAAATATGGGTCGGATCTCTTTTTTTTTGCATGGTAATTTCTCTGGGACAGTAGCTACCATGGTATGTCTATATACTGGTAATTACAGCAGGATCCTTTCCCAAACATAAGAGTTTGCAAGGGTGAGAAAAGATGGCAGATAATGATTGTAGCCCCACTGTGTTCCTTGCACCTCCTTCAGGTGAAGGGTGATGGCAGCGGTTGTGTTCATATTCAAGCAGCATGTTTGTGCGAACCATTATGCTAATCACAGACAAAATAACTGGTTGTGAAATCCAGATGGGCTTTCAGGTTACAAATGAACTATGGTTGTGTGACAGAGAAAAGGAATGAATTTAGATGCCAGAGATTTCACATCTGTGCAAAACACTTTGAAAGGACAGAGAAATGACCTAGCCACAGATTCAAACACAGAGCTGATCCTTTTATAAGGTGTATCTAGGTTTAGCTTACATTGCTATGATCTCTTCCCTCTGTCCTTCCTAAAGTCAACGCTAACCTGCTAGCAGTTCTGACAGACTTGGACATGCAAAAGTGGTTATCAGCAGACACATCCAGTTCCTGGTCTATGCTGACTGCCTTAGCTTCTGTCTCCCCTGACTGGCCTGGAGCTTGACAGCATTGACTTATAAAGGCAATTCAGCTGTACCAGGCAGCTGCAGCCTAACAGCACCACCTAACAGCGTAGCAACACTAAGGAGTGCACATGGGTAGCCAGAGCCCGGGAGGTGTTTCAGAGACCAAATAACTCCCTCAGCATCACTGTGATTAGCCCAGTTCAGAGCTGCTGTGGAACTCACTAGTTGGAAGAGCAGTGTTTGACTGCTCTCAGGGAGTGTAGCTTGTTTGGGCAAGAAAGTTTAAACTGTTGCTCTAGAGCCTGCCGGTAAAGGAGCCCCAGCAAACGGTGCTAAAGATGGAGCATAAACCCAAAGCATTTTGTGGTGTTTTCTTGTGATTTTCTTTTTTTAAGCCTTCAGGTATTTTGTGGTCTGGCATTAAGTCATTTAAAGTGATTTATCTTTGCAAAAAGTGATCTTTAATCATCTGAGCACAAATTAATCAACCTACAAGAAACAAAACAGTAACTTGTGAATTATTCATATTTAATAACTCAAAGGCTGGACTCTCATCTCAGTAATTTTGTTCTTTGCCCTGAAACCCCAAAGAAAACCACAAAGTGAAATCTCACTTGATTGTGGCTCTGGGGTTCCTCTAGCTAATGTGTCACTACTGATACACAGGACAGATACTGTAAGAAAAACAAAGGCTGAGTAATTCCAGGAAGACAAAATATAGCAAACATGTCTCAGTGAGCTGTGTGACTCTAATGTCCTTAAAACAGCATTTGGGATTATCAGCTATAAACAAAAATTAGTGGAATTAGTCAAACTTAAGGAAGTGCTTCCGGAGAGTTCACTGAGTTCAGGTCCCTCAGCTGCAAAATCCCCAGACGAGTGACACCAGATTTTTAGTGCCAATCTGACAATGGCTGTGTGGGCATCTCAGGACACAGGCTGCTACCATGGTGGGGGAAACCCTGTCTGACAGCACCTGGTGTTTGCCAGTGACCATCAAGGGAGCAGTGATAACTGATGCACAGCAGAGTCCTGTTTCTAGAGGGCTGGAATTAGATGAATTTGTTTCCCAACTGTAAAACAAACTTTCCATTAATCAACATTAATATGATTAGGAGCAGGAGCAATAAGATCTGTCTATTCCAGAGCAAAAACGTATCCATCCCTGAAGCTGCCTGGAAGTAACAGCTCCCCATGACCTGTATAACACAATCTATGCAAAACCCAGTTCCTAAGCTCTCTCTCTGTTCTACAGGAATTACAAAGCTTGATACACACATTCTCCTTTCCAAACACTTCAAATCAGAAGCTTCTTCACTGAGGGGGTTATCAAACACTGGAACAGGCTTCCCAGTGAGGTGGTTGAATCACCATCCCTGGAGCTGTTTAAAAGATGCATAGATGTGCTAAGGGACATGGCTTAGCATCAGACTTGATAGATAGTGGTCTTTTCCAGCTGAATCAATTCTATTACTCTATGATTAAGGCACATCATTTCAAATAGGGTAGGAGAACAGAAAGCTCCCACTGGTAAAATAAAGACAGTTGAATATAGTCTTTTGCTCTGAATCACTTTTAAAATCGATGCTTTCCCTTGATTTATGATGAGAAAACCGAAAGTGGCTTTCAATGCAGCTGATGCAACACTGCCTCCCACTGCTGCATCCCGTTCCTTTGATGCCTGAGCCACCCTTCAGCCAGCGTAAGCCCTCTGGCGCTTTAGTGGGAAGGTAATGTGACATAAGAGATGAATGCTGGAACCTTTCTAGTTTTTTCCCCCCATACTGTCAGTTCTGCATGTTCACATATCTCAGTCCTTCTGCTGGGCATAAGTCTAAAAGCTGATGGCGATCTTCAGATCACAAATTTAAACTGCCATCTCTCTTTGCAGAGGAGGATTTCAGGGAGAAAATGTATCCAGATTAGAAGTCTCCCAGAGACAGTACAGGATGGTGTTTCTTAATTTTTTCTAATCAAAGGACCACTCTATCTCCTGGAAGAGCACATTCATGGACAAGCCTACATGCTGCTGATGACAGTTTTCACCTACAAACAAAAACCTTTTGGGGCACATGTAAGATATTTGGGGCTTCTTTTCACCTTAAATAACCATTATTTTGTATACTTCCATTCACAAGAATGCATACATATGCTTTAAAATATATCTTTGTCATCATTTCACTGGCCAAAGCCTGAGTCTGAAGGCAAGCCAGAGGCTTGTAGGATTGTTAGAAGGGCTTTCAATGCCCTAAAGCAGCACAGTGGCTGACTGGAGGATACTTGGTTTTCCCAAACACGGAACTTTCCTGGCCTCATACCAGGCTGCCTAACTCATCTTGGTAAGTACGTATGTGTAACTGCTTGCCACCACTTCTCAGGAGAGCCTTTCCCTCCCCCCACAGATGTTCCCAGAAAAGACAAGACACTAAATGTACTTTTGACACCAGCATTGACCAGAGTCTACCTGAAAAGAGATTTGTGTTCTTCGGTATGGGTTCGATGGAATGGATCGGAGATACCTTACTGAATTTCATAGCTTTCTTCTGACCTGCCTAGGTTGCAACAAGGAAACACCAAAATGTTCTGCTGAGTTTCATAAACTCTCATAGCTTTTCATCTCTAAGGACATCTTGGGTTTAAGATTGCTGATTCAAGAATATTAATGTAAGGTCAACTTTCAGCAACTGTCATCAGACTCCTGCACTACCCTGGTTTAAGGTTCTGCTGCTGTGAGGGAATCACTTCTGTTCTGCTCTCCCCACCAAGCCCCCTGGGCAGCTGGCAGCAGGACAACAGGCCTTACAAATTCTGTAATTCCTACTTGTTAATCACTCAAACAGGTTTAACTTGGTTCATGAGATAAAGATTATTACTTTTTTTTTTTTCCTTTTCCTAGGAAACAGAGTTACTTTGAGTTACTTTAACCATCTCCTACCTCTCCTATGACAGAACTCAGTGTTATCTAGTCTAGAGGCTGGCAGCTTGTTCGAGTTGAAAATTGCAGTGCCTTTACATGGTTTGGGGTAGTCTGATATTTCAATCTTGGAAGACCGTAAAATTTGAGCATATGCCCCTGACAGCCTCTGGTTTTCTTTTGATTTCATAGGTGGGTTTCCAGTGACATGCAAGATTTAATTCCTCGTGTCTGGTCTTGCTTTGATGAGGCTGCCTGTTCTTTGATCCAGTGGGATGCCGTTTTTCCTGGCAGTCAACAATGTAACACTCATGAATCAGTTTTGAAACTATCCTATGTCATGTCAGAGAGAGTTCAACAACCAAATAGCTGGAAAAATAAATCTGTGACTTGCACTATTTTTTTTCCAATCTCTAAGTAACACATCTGTATCATTTCTGCATTTTTATGCCTTCACTTCTCCTGCCCTAAAGGACACCAAAATGAAACATGCAGCTGATTTGTCTTTCTTACAGAGCTTAGAAGTGCATACCTAAGTTGGTGCTTTCTTTTTGGGGTGAGGTAGGTTGCATCCAGGAAGCTGAACAACTCCGTGGTATCTTGCAGTTGCAGGCTCGTGATTCGCCCTTGGGCTGCGTGCAAGTACTATGGGGAAGCAAGGAGAGGAAATCCTTCCTCCGGTCTCCTCGTACGTGTGGAGCAGCGCACAGCTGGGGTCCACGCCGGCGTGCTGGGAGCGCCGTGGTCAGCGTGCTTGCCTGCAGACACGGCCGCTGCTCTGCAGGGAGGGGTGCAGGCATCCCTGCTGTGCTGCAGGTCCTGTGCAGGCTGCTCCTTATCTGCGAGAAGAACAGGCATTTTCATTTCCTCCAGGCATCCAGGGGCTGGACCCATGCGTTCGTGTTTCAGAGCACGGCGCTTGCTCCGGCAAACCCTGTGAGCCCCTGCATGGCTCCACAGGCTACGTGTGTTGGCAATATATTCATACAACCTTAGAATCATAGAACTGTTCAGGTTGGAAAAGGCCTTTAAGACCACTGAGTCCAGCCATTAACCTAGCATTGTCATGTCTAAACCATGCTTATAAGCACCACATCTACACATCATTCACACATAGAGACATTATTCTTGGATGCCAAATACTAGCTGGTAATACTGATCTGCAAAACCAGCACAAGGAATACGTAGCGACCTTCAACAATGCATCTCTCCTAGTCCAGTGCAAAAAGTTCACATTGCTTTGCAGCAAATTGCCATGCTTTGGGATGCAGAGTGACATAGCAAACCCAAAGCCTGCCACAGGATTTACATAAATGCTTGCAGGCAGAATGAGCAGATGGGTAAGAACCAAAGCTACAGATTTTATACTTGTGCNGACTAATGAAAAAGAAACAAAAACCAACCCCAAAAAAAAAAAAAAAAAAAAAGAAAAAGGAAAAGTCTGTTCAAGGATCCTCAATGGTTCATTGTTTCATAAAGAGAAGAAATAAAAGGAGCAAGTGATTGTTTCCTCAGAAGCCATATAGAAAATGCAAACTGAGTAATAAAGACCTGAATGGGGAATAGCAGCTGCTTCTAGTTTGCCAAATACTGGAGGCACTTCCAGGCCCTGACCACGGAGCAGCATGCTGTTTAATTTAGAAAGTTCATCATCTTTTAACAGCAAAAAGCAAACTGAATTCCATAGAAACCACATTATGTCTGATATGCTGGAAAGGAATGAAGAGGAAAGAAAGCTGTGCATAGCTTGGAAACCTGAAACTGACACTATGGGAATGGGATCAGAACAGATGCTATTAGAATCAGATGCTGTGTCACAGAACTGGGGAGGAGATGAATATTTCAGAGAATTCTCCTCTCTAGGATGGGAAATAAAGAAGGAATGGGTTTTGTCATCCTCTGATTTTCATTGGTATCATTTGACTTCTGGTTGTTGTTAATTTAAGTTATAGGAGTATTATAATAATTGTACACCTTAGCTGCCTCATGATAATGCAGGTAGGCAGCCACAACAGTGTTGTGACTTAGTAATCATCAGTTGTTATTTTAGTACTGTTCACAGTGATTCCCTGCAACAGATGCATGGAGAGTTCAACTCCTTTAGTTCAGAACTGGAAAAGAAGACAAGTAGGATGTCAAAAGTGGATGGAGTTCTTTCCTTACAAGAAACAAAAGATATAGTCCTTGTAGATGGAGAAGATGTGACAGAGGAAGAGAGGAAGGCAGTCTCTGAGTGCTGGAGCAATGGAGAACAGGGGATGGTTTTCACCAGCTCTCCAGTAGCAAGCACATGAAGGAAATCAGCAGGTGAGAGGTTTCAGGGCAAAAACTAAGGTGGTTCTTCAAACATCATGCATGGTCTCTGTGGAACTCCCTGTCATAGGAGGCAGAGAGTGATAAAGGTCTCCATGAGTTTAAGGAGTCATCAGAGGAACCAGTGAAGGGCTGGTGAACACAGACACAGTCCATATGGTCCAGGCAGTCCCTGCTCTGCAGGTTATTACTGGCTGGCAGGATGTTCTGGGCAGTATCTCTACAGGCATTTCCTTGCCTTAAACATTTCTCTAGGTATCTACTTCTGGTCATTGTCAGAATAGGACAAATGACATTCAATCCAAGCTGATATGGTTTTCATAATCATTTGACTTGGCATATAGGCAGTGACTATTTTTAAAAAAAGGCCAGAAGTCTCCAGTGCCTCTGTCTTGCCAGGTTTCCTATCTGTTATTTCCACCTGGGCTGTGGCTCTGCTACGCAGCCTTGCTGCGTTAAGTGTCTGCTCTTGCGTTGAACCCTAATCTGACACAAAGTCCGTCCTCCACAGGAGAAAACTCAGGTGCAGAGTCAAAGTAATTCATCCATAGTGTCTGCCCTTTGGATGCCAAGGTGTAAGACACATTGCCCTGAATTATGCACCCTGGATCTGGTCCAGTATTTCTATCATTGCCATCATAGTTAAAACTAATTTATTGCAAGTTTTTTTTCAAAGTCCCAGCAGAATTCCCATTTGTTTAGTTCTTCAGCTTAGAATCACAGAAAGTTAGGGGCTGAAAAGATCAAAAGATCATCTAGTCCAACCCCCTGCCAGAGCAGGATCACCTATATCAGATCACACAGGAACACATCCAGGGAGGTCTTGAATATCTCCAGAGAGGGAAAGTCTGCTCCATTTTGCTCTGCTGAACTCACATTTAAAATGCATGCAGCTTGTTTGCAGGTTTTACTGCAGTTGTTTGCTACATGGTTATTACATAGAAATTCAGAATTATTCTGCTGGGACCTTCATAACTCTCTTTGGTTTACTTTTTAAAAATTTTGTTTTATTTTTGATGTTCTTTAATTTGCTTATCATCTGTATTTGGAGAAAAAAATGTTCAAGTATACAAAATGCTTCATCTTTGGATGCGATAGGTTGAAGCCTGAGCCCACTCATGTTAGCAGAGGGAGGTGGGGCTTTGGATTCCACGTTTATGAGGAGCCTGTGAAGCTTTTCCGTGTTTTTGTGCCTCTGTTGCCCTCTGCTGACAGGTGGCAGTTTGGAAGATCCAGAAGATGTCTGCAAAGCAGCTCAGATGCCCGCAGGCATCTTTCAGCTCGCCCAGGGATGTATGCTAGACCTGGGATGTCAACCGTGCTCTTCTTCTATCTATGTTTAGCTGTGTACCCATAGTTACGAATTCCCCAGTAATTCAACAAATAGAAGAACATCTCCCCTGCAATTAACATTTTCATCCTAAGTGACATTTAAGTTTTTATTCTAATTAGCAAGTAAAATTAAACTGATGAGGCTTTAAAACAGGCTTTTTATCACCTGTGAACAGTGTCTAATGCTGGTTTACAAAAAGCAGAATATGACACACTGTATGGAAGGAGGATGGCATCTGACATTAGTTGACACAAGAGCTGGATTTCAAGGGCAGGAAAGGGAAATGGCAATTATTCGAAAATAGATGCAAGTCTGTGAAAAGAGAGAAATCCATCAGGAAATGTGAAGCCAGAGATGATTATGCACTCAGAGCATATAAACCACTCCAGGCTCATCTTCACAAATGAAAGAAAACTCTATTACTTGGTTAAAATGTGCTCTCTCTTGCCTCCCTAAAAAAGCAGTTGTCCTGGACCCTCACTCTCACCCTTTCCCAGGAGGTGACTGAGGAGTGGCATTTATTCAGATGTTGTCAGAGATGTTAATGTCAGATGCAGAAAGACAAATTTGCCCTTTGACATGGCAGGTTCCTATCTTAAACACAGTCTCTCACATAAAAATGTTTTTGAATAGCTCTACCAAGATTTCAGCAAAATCTTGCTAATAACGCTTACCTCCTATTTGTTGTCAGCTTGGAAAGCTGCAATTGAAAAAGCAGAGCCTAAGCTGGAGGCAGTATTTGTTTTATCTATCTACAACAACTGAATGCAGAAAGCAAAGCGAGATTGAACGATGCTGGTAGACAAAGCAACAGCCAGTAACAATCCTGCAGGCACAGATGCCCTAGATCTGACTTGCAATTTCATCTTGGATTATAGTCCTTTTCAAATCATCCAGGCTCAGGACAGGCTGAGCTGAGTATGTAAGACCAGTTTAGCTAGAGAGCTAACATCTCGGACACACAAAACCCCTCGAATCTCTGCAGAAACAACTATTAGCTTGGATAGTGCTATTCACTCCTCCAATTTAATAAAGCTGTGCAGTAAAGTCCTGCATTTAAGATTTAGGCAATTGGGTTTGAGCTCTCATTTGGTTATGAGAGAGTTTCTTCCTAATAAGCACCATATTTTAAAACCTAAAGGCAAGTGCAGCAGCAGAGCTCTTTGATACTAGAGTTACGACTTTTTATATATGCTATAAAATTCCATCTGAACAGTAATACTGTCTTTCCATACATGATTTCAGCTTGTTCTGTGTAATGTTATATCTGATTTTGAAATGGAAAAACAAGGCTAAATGTAGATCTGTAATATTGCATGCAATTACGAATGTCACATCATGCCCTGACAGGCAACAGCTGACTGATGCAGTGCATCAGTCTGTCCTTGCTTACATCAGGCTTAGCAGTGCTACAGTTCTTTCTCTGTGAGCATCCAAACCATGTGGGTAAGCTCAAGTATAATGTTACCTGCAAGCCCACCAAATAAAAAAACAAAACCAACAATTTGACTTGGTTTGACTCTACAGGATTTTAATAAAGAAAGAAGAGAGAGATTCAGAATGCTGCTTCGACCTGTGATGACAGAGGAGGAGGTGTATTGTCATAAATATGAGCTATCTTCAGTGCCAGGTTAATTAGGGAAGCTCATTTAAATGTGAGACAAAGTTTTGCATTCTCCAGACAAATATTAACTGTTGTGGTAGATTTACTTCTTATTTGAAATCTGGTTATCAGTAATTGCCTGCACATACTGCAATGATGTCTGACTATGTTGATAATGTCAATAGTGTTTTAGGGAAGAGATACTATCAGCTGTCACTCCTTAAAGACAATGCAGGAGTCACTGCAATTAGGAACCATATATACTGCCCATGTTTAAGAACAGCAAGATAAGGATGCTCAGGTTTGTTTGTTTACTTCAAATCTGATTTTGAACTTGGAGACCACTGATGGGATAAGAACTGCTGCCAGAGGTCCTCTCATCTTCTTTCTCTGAGTTTTTTTTAATAAATATGAATGTTCTTTTTACTGAAATTTAAATGAACTGTATTCCTCACAGCAAGTGGTTAATCCCTGGGACAGAATTCCTGAACAATGCATACAGCTTTTTTTACTGGCATATGTACTGTGATCCATAACTGCATAAAGTAAGGAGGCTGCAAGTAAATTTGCATCAGATTAATACTGAGTTTACTTTATCTTATCCTACATTTCCCTCACACTTTATGGATTTTTACATTGCTTAATTATTCCCAGATTCTCTCTCTCTCTCTTTCCNGAAATGCTGCCACAAGCTCCACCAGGTATCACCACCTTTTCTAGACACCTGGGCATGGTCAAAGCAGTGGGCAGCAGCCTGAAATGGATATATGATTAGTGGGGAGAGTGCCCAGGAGTGTGCCCTTAGCTCTAGGGGAAGCAAGAAGAGAGTCCTTATCTCTTGACTGTCCCTATTCTTTATTGCATACAACACTATGGAAGCTAATGATGCCTGTAACTGTGATAGTCCCTGAGAAACCATCAGTTCTGCACAGGCAGGTGGGCTTGGAACTCAGGTAGCCTTTTGTAATCACCCCTCTTCAAACTGAAGACGCTGTTGGCAAGAAGCTGCCTTTAGCATCTGCAGGGAAATCTCAAACCCCATGATATCTCTGCAGCTGAGCTCCAGCCCAGGGATATCCAGTGAAACTTTGCTCTGCTGGAAAGTGAAGAAGGAAAGGTCCTCACTCCCCAGTCCCCATGGGGCAGTCAGCTGGAGGCTCTGGTCCAGCATATATGCACCCCAGCATATAGGGAAATGTGAAGGTCAAAAGTTTGACAATTAAACACTGGGATGCTACTGGATGGTACTGCAAAGCCAGAGTAGCTCGACAGAGAAGGCAAGAGGATGGCATGTAAGATGGCATAGGTTTTAATATAAGCACTGTGTAAATAATGGCCCTTAAAAGATTTTAAGTAGTCTGTGGCATGCAGAAATCTCTGTCAGCCCTGTTCTCACCATTCCTCTCTGTGGCTGCTGGACTGACTTGCCCTCAGGAGAGAAGCTGCAGCCAGTGTGCCACTGCTGCTTGCCAGCCTTCTGAAGTATTCTCCCACCTTGGAGCCTGTCAGTCACTGTTATAATTTTACCTTCTTCCACTTCATTTGCAATATCATTTTCTGGAGGAGAATTCCTGCCATTCAGGGCTGCTGATAAGCCCCACTGTCAATCATATCTCCACAAACCTCATTATTCCACATCAACACAAGTGTCAGTTCTCTTTGCTTTCCTGGTTGTGACTGTACAGCTCCTGTTTTCCTCCTGGTCTTCATTTGTGGCTATTTTCACTTCTTCATACACTTACACTAAGTGAGTTTTCCCTGGAAGTTACCCACTGCAGTTCTTCCAGCAGGCAATGCCACAGCTCTTCCATTGCCAAAAGTAATGGCAGCTCTACTGTAGATCAGCTGCTATTTTCTTTAGTGCTGTTGTCTAAATGTACTCCAAGGAAATCCATCTGATACCACGATAAAGTTGAGCAGCTCCTGCTTTCAATTTATTCGTGATTTTGACAGTTCACAACTCTCCCAAGAGGAGAAGCAGAGAAAGGCATTTGCATGCCTGTACTTTTGCCATTGCTTCAGCAATGCTGACTTGACTGAGCTAGAACTTTACCACGATCTGTACTCCCTAGGCACCATTTACAGTGCATCCTAAGCAGTGAGACTTCAAAGGAAGCAATCCTAACAGAAACTAACTTTCTGTTACGAAACTTCTCTGTTCTTTTCCTCTGTCTGGCTTATCACAGGTCCAAATAGTGATAGCTGGAAGGAATGGAGTGTAGTTTCACACTGCTGCTTTGCAAAGCTGTGATGAAAATCAGACAAGCAGGCACCTGAGGAGGCTCTCTTCGGGTACGATTTTCCAACAACCTGCTCAGACCATTGCATTGCTATCAACCTGCAAAATGGGAACATCCAGCAGGTCTGGCAAGGTCTATAATCCTCTGGACAAGCACCTCACTGCAATGCCATCTTATAGCTGACCCATCTAAATTCCCACTGGAGGCCTGGCTCCCCAACAGCATAAACACTTTCAAATACAAAGCTCTGGTTTTGAATGTCTTTGAATTTTCCTGTTCAACATGCAGCAACATCAAGTGTCTCAGATGTTGAAAACATGGGCCTTGGAAGAGCTGTGAAGTGCCTTCAGCCCTTACTTTGGTTAATATGGAGAAAACACACAGAGCCATACTCCCTTGACCCACTGAGAGCATGTTCCTGAAAAGCGTGAGGGTTGTGCACTCACAATTGCCGCACAACAGACAGCATGGCAGTTTCCTCCATCAGAATTAATGAGCAGATCACTGTTAGAAATTGTCTTGGCTGCTTTGTCTGAGAGAATGAGTGCCCAAGCATTAGTCTCCATTTCTGTCCTTCACGCTGCATTGACTTGACCGATCTTGAATCATCTGAGGAAGATGATACTGAATGTAGCTGTTCAGAAAGAGGCATCAAACATGCTCACAGTAAGAGATCGGTGCCAAGTGTTCATTCTCATTGATGTAACAGCCAAGACAGTGAACTGCCTGTGTCCCCTGCAGGTGATGATCTGGACAACCCTGCTCCTGCCTTTTCATCCTCTACATAGTTTTACACTGTTCTTGTGTATGTAAGCTATCTTTCTTAAGTCTGTGACCCATCCTCCTCTGTGTCATTAGTTATAAGGGAAAAACTGCTTCACTACCCAATGAATTCAGTCACTTTACCAGTGAGGCTAAATGCCTGATGTAAAAATTCCGAGAGCATTCTTACTATTGCTTTTTAATAGTCACATCTTCCTCCTCCTCTCCCTCCTCCTCAGATGAATCAAGAGTCATCCAAGGTGAAGGATGGAGAATGCAGCAGTGAGGATGGTTGGTGGAGCAGGGGTTTGAATGATCAGTGGTGGACCTCCAAAATAATGGATAGGAATGCAAATGGACAAAGGGGTGCTGCTGGGCTGCCAAAACAGAGATGGCTACATAGATATCCCTAACTTTAACATGCTGTTAAATTTAGGTCCAGGTTCTTCTTACCCGCGGTTTCTGAGGGCTGTATCTCTGCTTTCTGCATAGGTAGTTTCCTTCTCCCTCTGCTGATCATACAGGACAACTTTGCTACACAGGTCCATCCATCCTTTATGCCCTCCATTTCTGTGTGTTCCCAGGTGAGCGGCATGGCAATGTGGCTGGCATGCAGTGTCACCTTATGAAGGGGCCACTGCACCCCAGTCTGCAGACCTTTCTTCTGCCTCTGCTCCCTTATTTGTGGAAGTTTAACCATTTGGTACATTGCACAGGAAGTTTTTCTAAAATAATTTTATTGGAATTTTAAAAATCAAGTCTCAGTTCCCTAAGCCAACTTGCAGCATACGCTGTGAGTTGCAATACTCAGACTGTGGTTTCACAACTGATGTTAGGTGGAAGAGAGATTCCAGCTAGCCGTCCTTCCACCTGCCTGCTCTTTCCCACCGCGTTCCTTCTGCAGTCCTCTGGTAGAGCTCTCAGGGAGGAAGGGGAGCTGTCCTGACTGGTGAGTAAGGAAGGGTTTCTGGCCAATGAGCTTTTAGTGAGCAGAGCTGAAATATACAACTGAGAAAAATCTGAACAGTTCTGCTAAAAGTTGAAGTCCTTCTCATCTTCACTCTATATTTTTATTTTCTTCTTTCCCAGTCCTGCTCTCCCCACCCCATGAACCAATGCTGCCACTCATCGAGTTCTGTCCTTGGGACAGTTCAGTTTGTTGGTCTGGCAGAAAATGAACCTCTTTCCAGAAGGTCTGGCTGTTATGACAGCTGAGGACATATGAATCTCCAGTTCTTTCCCCACCCATGGTCAGCAAGGTGCACCTTGGGCAGGGTGTGTCACTAATCTGATGGCAGCAGCCCCATCTGTGCAAGCAGCTACCAAGGTGATTTCCAAGTTTGACACTGTGGATTCTTGCTCCCTGATTCTGAGCTCTGCTCATTTCTAAATCTCACCTTCTGGCAGAGGAGCAGGAGGGAGGTGGTTCTCATGGGATGTGACTATTTTGTTGGTTTAGACAGAATAGGAATTGTCTGTATCTAAGGACTCTGTTTTCTGTGGCTCAAAAGACACTAGATGCAGGCCTAGAAACAGATTTCTGGTTACATATATGCAGTTGCATATATGCATATGAATACATATATGTATGCAACTGCATAAATCCACGATGCCATCCTGTGCAACCTGCTCTTCGGTGCGCCTTCTCATGGGGAGGCTGGGCTAGATGACCTTTAGAGGTCCCTTCCAACCCAAACCATTCTATGGTTCTATGATCTCCAGAGGTCCCCTCCAATCCCTATCATTCTGTGATTCTCTGTGATTCTGGGTAATTCATAAAATGCAAAGAGCCACAGCGCTCAGGCTATCACAACAGCTGAATTTTCCTCCACTGTAATGGAGGGGGGTGGGGAAAGAAAGAACGTAGCATGTTACTTAAATTGTGCAATCCTTTCTTGTGATGATTAGAAATTACGCACAGAAAAAGTCCCCTTCGTCTACGCAAATGTGTGCAATTGAGCCTGTTCTGATAGGGAGCCGATGCGTTGAGAAAGCTGCCATTTTTATCTGACCGCAATTACTCTTCTTCATGGTTGAGATTCCTCAGGTCTCATGGGACAGATTTCTTCCATGGTGTCATTCACAAGAGCTCACATCAAACCGCTTTATCATCTGTCTGCAGTGTTTCACTGCTTTTATCAAGCAGTAACACAGCTCAGAGAGGCAACTATTGTGGTGCCAAAAGACTCTGAATTTATGTCTTAAAATAATCCAAGTCATTTGAAAAGAGTATTTGAAGTCATCCTCACCACTTGGTTGTACCCTCATCAAAAGATGAGCAGGTTATTTCTGTTAGCGTGCCTAATGCAATATGCTTTTGCAGGACTGTCAGTCATTAGCAATTCGAGTGTACAAGATGGTCCTTATAATCTGGATGAAAGACCAATCAACTTCATCGATTAAATTGATAATTTTCTGGCAAGGCTGTGTGCTTTACGTGGTAGATTAGCCCCGGCTACAGCCTCTTATTTCTCATTAAATTGGCCAGCCAACATTCATGAATGAAAGAATAAATTGGTTAAGCTGTCATTTATATAGACCTCCACTACATCTTTACAGCAGAGGTTTATTTGGGAGGTTGTGACAAGCCAGTCTCTCCCATGATAAAAATAGCAGCAACCACTGTTAAAGCCAGCTCCTTGGTGTTTATCGAGACACAAGAGTTGTCTCACTTTAATTGCAGTGATAACAGTTTAAGTGACACAGTCACCCTTCATATTGATGCAACAGAAAAGAGCTTATGATGTTACAGCTATTCAAGCCAGATGATACCTAAGTCAGTATCAGATGCCTTCATTCTGGGACAAGCATGTCAGCACTCGAGTTTTACTGGTGTAATTGAAGTTGAAGATGACACTTAAATAAAAATAGATGATAGGACTACAGCAATTATCTACATTAAAACCAAAAGCAACCAACCAACACCAAAACCATACACCCTTATCCCCCCATGCTCCCCCTCCCCACCCCGAATGAAAACAAATCCCTAAACAAACAAAAACTCCACAAACTCAAACACAAAACAAAGCAGCAGGAAAACATACATTCGGCTGCAAAAAGCTTGCAGATAAAATGTGCGTGGGCCACACCTGGAAGGCAAAGGATATTTCCCTTTGGAGATGGTAGCCTAAGCACCTTTCCTAGCCAGAGTTCGGCTGCCAGCTTTAGACATCCACTTATTTCTGCCCTGAGGCAGTAGCCCTGACGCCTTCTCCCTGCTTGCGGCAGGCTTTGTCACCTACTTGCTGGTAGGGCATACCAGGGTCAGGCAGACAGCAGGCAGCTTTTTTGTGTGCCCTCAATGCTCTCACTCCTGGCAATGCATCCCAGGAGCTGTTCTGTGGATCAGAAGCTGCATTCTCCCTGGCACGAAGACCTTTTAAAAATCTTCTGGAGCAAATAGCCTTCATATGATGTTGCAGGTGGTAGAGAGGTGCATGTTTTTTTCCCTGACTTTAATTGTTCCCAGGTAGTCTGCAAAGCTGAATTCTAACTGTGCCTCTTGCTGATTTCTGCAGAGAAATAAGCCTTGTGCAGCCTGCTGGCATCACCAGCTCTGTGTTAATTAAATAAACAGAGCCACGACCTGCTCTCTGATTCCTAGGCCAAGGGCACAGACTGGTTACATCCATGCTGCACACTGCCTGATTCTGGTTTTCCCTCTGGTGCCCCTGTGGCCCTAAGACACTGGTATTAATGTGTAGATGTTTCCCTCCTTTTGTTGTGTGTGTTATAATTTATGCTGTCTGAACTAATGTAATAGATGGGTTGTAGTCCACAACAATCCTGTTTTATTGTATGAAACAGGGTTTGTATTGCGTGAATTGGGGTGTGGAAGGAGGGAAGTTGTGGCTGCAAAGCCTCCTAAGACAAAGCTGAAAGACTGTGTAGGGTGAAGGCAACAGAAAGCAGTGCAGTCCCATCCATGCTGCTCTCTGGCCAAACGGCAGGTCACAAGGCATTGGCCAAGACTATGCCCTGGACCACACTAACAACTGAGCAATGTAACGATCAGCAATCCATATTGGTCCTTGGTCCCACCATGTCCATCAGTGCAAACACAGCCACTAGGATGTCCTGGTACTTGTTTAAACACAGGGCAGGAAGCTTGGACACACAGCAAAAGGTGTCTCCACTGTGGCAAATTATTCATGACCTTAGGATAGGGAGGGAAGACTTGTGGGGCTTGTTGTGTCAGACATGGACAAGATACGTGGTTGCTCTGATCACCAGTTTCATCAAGGGCAACATCCAATCCTGGATGCTCACAGACGGTGTCCATGCTCTGAGCCATGGGGCCCTTACTGCCTTCTATTACCAGGTCTGTGTGCGAGGCTGTTCTGCCACCTCTCTGTAGTTGCAGCAGCTTGCTCCTAAACACATCAACAAAATGGTTTTGGCTTGAAGCTGTGCTTGAAACTGCTCTGCCTACATTCCTAAAAGCCATCCACTGCTTCGTCGTATTATTGCACCCTTTACACTGTAAGCAACATTTTTTTATTATCCTTTCTGCTTGTTGGAGTCACACAAGGAATCTTTCATTGTACATTTGTATGGGCTACAGATCTCCCTTCCACATGTTGAAGAAAAACAATTTTATGTGAATTATCTACAGCAGGTAATATAAGTTCTGCACAGAATCTAAAAATAAAGCTGAGCCCACATTCTACAGCTAAGTAGCTTTTAATTAGGTGTGATAATGGCATGAATTATCTTTTAGAGTGTGATAGCTCCGTGATCAGAAGTCAAGTGCTGGGAGTGATAATTGTTTGCAAAAGTGTGCCAAAAGTTGAAGAAAGAAACTCAATACTGGCATGTATTCGGGCTCTTTTCACATAATAGGTTTGACAGACTGATTAATATTTTGTGTGATTTTGGGCTTTCTCAGTTTTTGTCCCTGTTTTAATACATTCAGTGTGTCCTTTTAAGTACTAATGTAAAATGAGGACAGTAAAAGCCTGTAAGTCTCTGTTAGCAATGGTTTCATGATGGTGCCTTTGGACAAGACAAATGCTACTTTCTGAAAATTAATGGCTGAGGTGCTAGATGGCTTCATTCACTTCCTCAGGATCTCACACCACTATTTTAACCATAGATAAGCTCAGGATTTGAACATAAAGAATATTCTGAATTGGGAGCTGCCATGTTGATTGTGCTGGGGACGGGAAAGCTGTAGCAGAGCTGGGGTGGGGGTGGTAGTTCATGCCATAAACCACTACAGCTAAACCTCCAAGTGCCTGTCTTGTGAGCATCCTCCTCTGTGCCAGCCAGAGGGATGCTCTCAGTGACTTTACCAGCTGTGATGCCTTATCTTCATTGTCTTTGTAACTCAAGCGTAGCATTTAGTCTAGAGTGGTTGGGCTGGGGGTGGGGAACACATCTTTTTTCAGCAGGGAAGACAAACCTTAAAGGAAGGTCCTTTAAGGATAAAAAGCTCACTTACAGAACCATAGAATTATTTCAGTTGGAATAGACCACTAATGGTGCCACAGGGATAGCACTTGGCACTTCAGACTGAAAATAGAAGAGCAGTGTATTTGAGCACAAGCAGAAATAACGAAGTTATTGCCTGCTTGGGAAACAAGGATATGTCCTGTGACAGTAACTGTCCTGCCATATGAGGCTGTAACATCAGCCCAATCAGTCAGGCACCGGGTAAGCGAAATCTTCCCACAAGGCTATACTGGATCTCAACTGCCAAAGGTCCAGGCTGCAGCTGTGATGCAGACCGTGGATGTTTCTGCCCAGGTCTTCCCAAACTCCTAGGCACTTGCTGTCTCATGCACCTTGCTTGTCTCCTGGTGCCTCCAGGCCTTGTTTGGGGCCTCCCAGGAAGGATGCTGCTGTGTGCCATCTGGCCAGACTTCTGAATTGTGAACCCCTTCACCACCCTCTTCTGAACAGACCTTCATGCATTTGCCCAGAGGACTTAATAAAAATTAATTGGGTTGCCCAGCATTAGACACAGATCATAAAACTCCCATCTGATCTCGTGCCTGCTGCTGATTTTAACAACGGAATGGAACAATAAGCGCTGGCTCGTCAGGTCCTTAACAACAATAGGCATGGAGACAGCCGTAGCTCAGGCTGTCCATGCAGATAAGGCTCTAAATGCAGACCCTCTGCCTGTATCACAAATCTCGCTGCCCTAACAGGAGCAGAACCCCTGGGCAACAGTTTAAGCACGGCAAGAGCAATGGAGATTACCGTCTGAGTGACGGGTTTTGCAGAAAAGCAGATTTTTGTGTCTGCCTCTTTATTTGGTTAGCTTCTTGCGCACTTTAAGGTGAAAGAGAAATCAGCTGGGAGTGAGGAAAAGCTGGAGCGGCTGGGCGATGAAGGGAAAGCCTCCCTGTGGGCAGGTCCCATTTCTGTCTGATATCGTTTGAGGCTCCATTACGCCTTCCCCGGCAACCGCTGACCCGTTCCTGTCATTTCCATTTCCAGGAGTATCCCAATAATCCGCTGCAAACCACCTATTTGTTGGGGGTGCTAATTTGCACGCGTAACCACGGCAATTCCCAAGAATGCCGGTCAAAGCCAGAAGCGTCCCATAGACGCGGCCACGAGAACTTTCTGTATTACGTACGTAGCCGCCTCTAACATGACGCCTGTATCTTCACCGGCAGGTTCTTTCCGGGGTTATCGGTGACCCGCGGCCCGGCGGAGGCCGGACAAAAGGCGGGAGTGCAGAGCCTGGGGTGGCGGTGCAGGGCGCGGCACAGTCCCGCAGGGGGCGCTGCACTGGCGTCACCGGCAACACTGGCACCACCGGTGCGGAGGCAGGTGAGCGCCGCGCATCCCCGCTGCCCGTGCATCCCCTCTCCAGCCGTAAGCAGCGCGGGCTCCGCTCCTCTCCGCAGGGTGGCAGGGATAGGGGTGCCCCCTTCTGCCCCACATCACTTCCCCACCGGGACTGTTGAGTGTACCAGGGAGCCGCCCTCCGCTTCTCTTGCCCGAACGCGAATCTTCCTGCCCCGCGGGATCCCGGCTGCGCCTCCGGAGCGCCGTGGCCCGCGGACGGGACACGGGCAAAAAGGTCTCTAGATGGGAACGGCTCGTGCGCGGGGGGAAACGTTGGTGCCGGAAACGCGGCAGGTCTGTATATGCTGTTCGTCACTGCTGCCTGTGGTGAGGGCGCACGTTCAGGTGGGGAGACAGCGAAGCCAGCCCAGCTTCTGTGAAGGTGCAGAGTGTTGTTATCAGATCTGTTCGGACAAAAGTTTGGAGGGTACTAGCGAGCGGGGTTGCTCAAGCTGACATCGCTTCTTTCGCGGCAGCAGTGCGCTAGCGGCGTGGCAGTGCTACGGGGAGCAGGGTCCCGCGGCGGGTTGGGGACCTCCGGCCATGGGCGAGCGCCGAGCGGGGCCAAGTGCCGAGCTACGTCAGCTCGCCGGCTCCCGGTCTAAAGCTGTAGGCACAGATGCTCTCTAACTCTTCCGGCAGTTAGGCAGGTAAAGCAACTGCTGTGAATTGCAGATGCCGCTTCGGTACGAAGGGAAAAGCTAACAAATGCGTGGAAGATAGTGCAGTATGTCCTGTCCAACTCTCCTTACTCACAAAACATCACTGCCCCAAGAACTGCTCATCTAGGTCTGTTGTTTTCGTGCTTTAGGTGAATGTCAGAACCTTTTTCTCCTCCTCACTTGCCACCTTTGTCTCTGCTTCTTTTTTCCTGGTCCCTGGCATTGCAACCCAAAGGTGACAGAAGTGCAGAGGGGCTCGTGTCCTCTTCCTTAGCCTTCACATCAGCCTGTGCTCCCTGACCAAGCCAAGTGATCTCTGATCACTCTAAACACGGAAAGAGCAAGTCAGTGGGAGCTCAGACATACATAATTGCATAAAAAATGTCAAAAGATCAGAAAATTAATAAAATCTGATCAGGGTCAAGGATTAGAAATATTTACTGTCGCTAAGACATTGGTAGCATAAAAATTCAAGTCTTTGTATACAGGGTAACTTTGCAATGGTTGACTGTGTTAAGGAGGCACTTGACAACAACTGAGTCAGATATAATGTGATGCATAAATATCTTCTCCTGATGTGATTTCATACAGGAATTGCTTTGTGCTCTGTACGTTCATGTAGCATTTCTCATACCCCAGTTTTAAGCAGGGATGTGAGCTTTTCTGTATCTCCCGCTGCATAAACTCTAGTAGTCTACCCTTTTCCAATTAAATATACCCAGCTACTTGTCTCAAATTCCTACAATCTGTTCTAGAGAGCACAACAGCCTATGCTTTGGGAGAGTGGTAGCAGTGAGTTACATGTGTGCAAGTGATGTTTAACTTTCCAGTGTGCTTTATTTATCATCACCTTAAAGTCCTCTTTTAAGATACAGAAGGGGGATTCTCTAAGTGATACTTTGAGCAATGCGCTGAGTTTGGAAAGCACTACCTGAGTTGAGTGGGGGTTGAGAAAACCTTTGCAAAGCTGTGTCCATGTGGTTTGTTTGAAGTCGCATTTGATATGGTACCATGTCCTTCCTTGAGCTCAACTCTTTCAGGACAGAGGTAAATTTTGGCTACTGATACAACAAATGCCAGATGAGTAGTCTAATTTCTTCACAGCAAAGCTTCTATGATAAAGTTTTCTAGGGTATTTCCTGTTGTATTAGTGATAGTGGTAAACAAGAAAACAACTTAAAAATCCTGGCTTTGATTTCTGGATTGTGTATTTCTATGCAAAATACATTGATGGTAGAGTAAGCAATGCTAGATACATAGGAAGATGGGGAAGAGGAGTGCTAGCTGCAGAAGTGCAGTTCTCCACATCTGTAAAGCACAATAGTACAACAGAGACTGCAGGGAAACTAGGGAGAATCGCAGAATCGCATAATGTTAGGGGTTGGAAGGGACCGCAAAAGATCCCTAGTCCAATGTCTGCCAGAGCTGGGTCACCTGTGACAGATCACACTGGAATGCATCCAGGTGTGTGGAATATCCCCAGAGAGGGAGGCTCCACAGCCCTCGTGGACAACCTGTTGCAGTGTTTGTCACCCTCACAGTGAAAAATGTTTTCCTCTTGTTTCCATGGAACTTTCTATGCCTCAGCTTCCACCCATTGCCCCTTGTCCTGTCATTTGGCATCACTGAGAACAGCCTGACTCCATCCTCTTGGCACTCACCCTTTACATATTTGTAAACATCAATGAAGTCACCTCTCAGTTTCCTTTTCTCTGTAATAGAGACCCAGCTGCCTCACTCTCTCCTCATAAGGAAGATGTTCCACTCCCTTAGTCATTTTTGTGGCGCCGTGTTTGACTCCAAGCAGTTCCCTGTCCTCCTTGAATTGAGTGGCCCAGAACTGGACATGATATTCCAGATGTGGTCTCACCAGGGCAGAGTAGAGGGGAAGAAGTTTATTCTTCATCATAAGTGAGGACCAAGGCTTTCAGCTTCCAAAGAGTTGTAACCAGAACTGTGGAGTCCAGTCAATGGTGTTCTCTCCAGAGAGTCATACGGTGGTTGAAGTGAAGATTGGTATGGTAGAGAGTCAGAGTGGTTGGTTTAATATTTGATTAAACATTCTGGAAGAGGAAAAAAGTCTATGCATAATAACGGGTATCTGGGTAAAGAGATTTTGCCAGAATGTCAGCAACAAGCAGTGTAAGAGGATCTCTTCCTCTTAGGTTTGCAGCTTGTGTGCTGCGGTGTACTAAAGAGACTACTGAGGCACAGCTGATTTTGCAAGTGCTTTCCTTACACAAGTACTGCCTTTATCATAAGGCATCTATAATTACACTGATCTTGTTTAATGCGACTTTTACCAAACACTGTGCAGCAAATTTTGTTACAGAAGTCCTAAGTAGCAGAAAGTGGGGAGAAAGAAGCAAAGATCAGTGGAACTCAAGTGCAGGATGGCTTGTTTCATACAAGCTTGCTATAGCAAACTCAAACCCATTGAAGCAGTCTTTCTTCAGAAAATAGTTTTTGTATAACTTATTGTGGCCTATCCTAATATAGCTAGTACTCTCATGAGCCTGGGAACACCATTACTTTCTGTTCTTGGGTATACATTTGACGTTTCACTCTCTGAAACCCTTGTTTGTTTTGCCCATTATCATTTTGTGATGTCATATTGCTATGGTGGATTTCCTAGTGAAGAACTTGTAAAAGGATAAGGTATGACAAATCATCCAAGATCACCAGAAAGATCTCAAAAGCGTTGCCAAATGCTGTAACCACCTGACCGTCTTCAGTAATTGGTTTAGTGAGAAAGACCTACTTGGTTAGGGTCTGCAGGGTAAGAAGCAAGGAGGGAAATGGTTAACTGTTGTAAATTCCTGCAACTGCACAACCAAGTGATTTATAGCAATTAAAGCTCTGTCCCTTGTTAATACAGAACCAAGTTAGTATTTTGCAGTCAAAAGGTGTATCTGTAAAACCTGAAAAATAGGTCTTCACGTGAATCAGGGCTGTTTAAAAGCAGTCACCTTAGTGATTTCTTTAAGGAATTTTGTTCTTAATTAAGTAGCTACAAAGCTAACAGCCAGGCTAATAAGTTCAAAGCTCCTGGGATAGTGAATCTTGACATTTCAGGGAAGGACTGCTGTTCCTGCTGGTTTTGTTTTCTGTTATTGCTGGTTTTGTTGTGTAATGTGGCACAGCAATGCTGCTGTACAGAAGGTGGCATCAGTGATGAACTGGCTGGAAGGTAAGGAGATCCAAGTTATCTTTCCACGTAACTGTGGTAAAGTCAATTTAAGACTGTGCCTTAGCTTCCTCTCCAAAAACTGGGAGGGGTATGCCAGCCCACTGCTGCAGGGCATTTGGGGACTGTGGATGGAGAAGTTCACTTTGTTCCAGCAGAGGCATTCACATCAAAAGTCTTTGCAAAATGACTTAATCCTCAGAAGCATCTGGTGTAGCAGCAATACTCAGGCTTTTGCCGTTAATGATGTCACTTGCAGATCAGTGATTTTATGCAATCCTCAAAACTAGCTAAAGCATCAACCAAAAATTCCTTGGATTCCCAGCCTCTTAATTTAGATGATGATGATGTAATACAGGTTGCTGTTCCTTACATGAACCTGAGGGCTATTCTTCCTAGGGATAAACTTGTTTCAAACAGCTGAAGTATGGGTTGCAGAGCTGAAGGAAAAGCGTAACTTCTTTGCACAGCTGTGAGTTTCTCTTCATGGGCATAATCACCAAACATTTACAGGAGTGAATTCCTTGGAAATCATAGTTTAAAAGTAAACAAGGTTCTCTGAGTTCTGATTTTTGAATTTTAACTGTTTGATATATACTAAATGAATTGGCTTCTGTGTTATTATCTTCACAGGGTGCTCCAAGTTATGGCAAAATGCTAATGTTGCCAAAGAGCAAGTCTGGCAGACAAGGATAGCTTGAAGAACAGAGATGCTCCAGTAGTGCTTTTTCCCTGTGGCTTGTGTGGTCTCTGCCAAATTTTGCATAGTGCATGTGTAACAACAATCCTTTAAGCCACTTGAGACTTTTTAGTCTAAGGCAGTTCTCATGATTCTCAAGTTTATATTGCTGGAAAAACTCATAGGGACTGGATGATGCCCAACTGATGTATTTCTGTGCTATGAAGTATATTAGTGTTACTTAAAAAGAATTAGACAGTGATTGTGGGGAAAAAACCTTTCTATTAAGCATTTCCAAGCTCAATGCAATTTGTGTGTGCCAGAACTCTGGAAGGATGTGCTTTGTACAGGGAAAGCTGGCAGGGTGTTGGGCACAGATAAGACATTCAGAAGTAAATTGCACTTGAGTATGCTTAGCAGAGCCGTGCTCTCAGAATTAATATATTACTTCTGGTCTACCAGACCATCAAGATTTTAGGTTCTTCTCTTGCTGTTCTGATGAAAGATTGGTTAGCTATTGGTGCGATAGAATAGTAGGTTCTAAAATAGGGGGGGGGAAAAAGTAAACTAATCTCTGGAGACAATCTTGATGAGCCTTGGTGAAATCAAGCAGCTGCATGCACAGGTTCAGAGATATTACAGAGATCAAAAACAAGTACTTAGGATAAGGTTGCTATATCATGGTCACAATCTGGATATGTTATTTGAGAGTTAATTCTATGACAACTGAAACAAATATTTGACATGGGAGCTAAAACTCTTCTATTTCTTCTGTGTGTTAAAAGGTTGAAGGGCTCAGAGAATAAATATGTCTACATGAAAATGAGATCTACATAAAAAAGCATCCTTATGAGATCTAAGAAAACTTTAAAAGGCCACGTGAAAAGAATAGAAAACTTTCTTTAAATGTAGTTTGTAAGCTGGAAAGAAATTACTAAGTTTCTAAACCAAAACCAGACTGGGCAATGTGCTAATCTTGATCAAATTGCCATTTAGGACTTACTAAAACACATGCATCTACCCATCTTTGATACTGCTGGAGCATGACTCAAATACATTAGATGGCTTACAGCTGGGTCAGACAATAGACTTTTTTAATATACAGGTGATATGGATGTGTATATCTATAATGTAAAGCTATGTACATTACCATCAGAATTATTTTATAGTAATAATGTAAGACAACAAACTCTGGAGACTGCCAAATGAGCTTTCACTTTTCATTGGTGAAAGCCTAAGTGTCAGATGCTGACAGGCACCATCCAATCCGTGCAGCAAAGTTCAGGGCCAGGTCCATGGTCTTAATTCATGTGAATCAGAATGGTTTAGGTTGGAAAGAACCTCAAAGATCATCACCCCAACCACCTCCCACAGGCAGGGACACCTCCCACAGGCAGGGACACCTCCCACAGGCAGGGACACCTCCCACAGGCAGGGACACCTCCCACAGGCAGGGACACCTCCCACAGGCAGGGACACCTCCCACAGGCAGGGACACCTCCCNCACCTCCCACTAAAACAGGTTGCTCGAGGCCTCATCCAGCCTTCAGATGCTGGAAGGCTACTATAAGGTCTCTTTGAAGCCTTCTCTTAAACTTGTAATGTCAGTAGAGCCAGGGACATACTGATGTTGGAGAAACTAAAGCTCTCAGGCTTGGTTCAGGTAACACAAATTCAGCCCTGCACTGCGCATCTGGTGGGAAGGTGGACAAAAGTTGCTTTATTTCACCTTTCTGGATCTTGAGGCCTCAGGCAGTGTGATAGCTGAGTCACTGTCCCTGTAATTGCAGCAGCTTTAAAGTTAAACTGATTAGAGTGGAAAACATAACACTGAGTCGGACAGACCCACAATGTTCATTTTTAGCTGCTCAGCACTTTTAAAAAAAACAAATCACAGAAAAGCTGCCTGGTTTGATTGTTCCTATTATATAATAGCAATGTCTTTGGGATTTGAAAGAAGCCATGAGCAACATGTCTCTTACATAACAAATCCAACTTGCTCTAATCCATGCTGTGCTGCTGCTGACCCAGGACAGCTGGGAATAGCATGGGAGCGGTCCTGAGCTACTCAGGCTCTCATCTGGAGATGCAGGGTTGCTGTGGAGCAGAGGTCCTTTCTTCTGAGGGGTTTTCTGCCAGTCATGCTTGCTGAATTTGCAGTCTTTTTCTGCTGGTAGAGTGCAAACCCTCCTAGACGTGTTTTTGTGTGATCTGCTATAGGTGATCCTACTCTGGCAGGGGGGTTGGACTAAATCTTTCGAAGTCCCTTCCAACCACCGACATTCTGTGATTCTGTGAAGTAAGGGCAGAAATCTGCTTGCTCCTCATGGATGGAGCTGATCTTTCTCCACTTCGTTGTGAAACATTAGTCTTCCATTTCCAGTTGGAAACAGGTCATCTCATGCCTTTGTTCCTCTGCCTCCTTAAAAAATGGAATAAAGGTCAGGCCCCACCTTTGGAGCAGGTCATGAGACTTCTGTCTTGTGGGACAATCCCATGGCCTGATGTCTGAAGGGGTGTGCTGGGTTTGCCAGGATGGGTGGTTTGAGGGAAGAACCGCAGCTGGGTATCATCCTAGATTTTGGGACCTCCTGTGTTCCCCAACTTTGGTGGGATGTCAGAGCCTCATTCCTGCCCTGTGATTTCATGTGCTGGGTGTGAAAGTGGCAGACCAGCATGGGGGACTCACAGAGCAGGAAAAGGCTGTTGGGAGAAGTCAGCTCAGTGTCAGTCCAGAGGGTCTGACTCTTCACTGGAGCCTGTTGTGCTGATAGGTTGTCTTGATTAAAGCGAATAAAATTATTGAAGAGCAGCTTAGCCCTGACCAGCAGGTGTGTGTGCCTTACTGGCTGCATCTCCTGCCTTGCATTCTCCATGGGAAAGCACTGCTCTGCCCTCATCACCTTGTCTGCCTCCAGTGTAATTAGGAGCATTTGAAAAATGATAACACAAAAAAAACCCCAGTGTTGTGAGATTGTTTTGGGGAAGAATTGAGGTAACTGTGCACAAAGAAACCTATCTAATTAAAACCACAGGGGAATGGAGATAGTGGCTAATGAGGCTGAACATACAACTTAATTTAACTGAGTTATTTGAGAAGAAGCAACCTACCTTGCCGAAGAATGGGAGATGGGATCAAAAATAGGACATACCTGGAATTTCTTATTAAAATACAGATTTAATTGTAATTAGTGCAGGTCTTGCTGCAAGTTATTTTAAATTTGGGATTTTACACACATTGTGAAATGTATCATAAACAGTGATCATCAATTGCATGTGAATATGCTTTAAAACCTCTTATTTGATTACATCTCTTACCTAAAATTCCATTTATATCTTCCATCTTCTAATATTTTCTGACCTTATAATCGAACTTTTCTTCACTTTACCATCAGGAGAAAGTGTCATATGACTTTCCCCTTTTCCTCAGTTGTCCATACACATTCATTCTGACTCTGCCTTGTTCCTCTGTCATAATCACAAGTATCTTCTGATGTCCACTTGCTTTTCTTGTCTCACAGTTCCATCCTTTTGGTCTTCTTTGCACTCATCCCTTAACTCTTCCTTCTAAATTCTTCTGTCTTTTCCTCATCATGATACAAATAAATTTACATCACTGACATATTAAAAAGACCATTAACATGCCCCAAAAACAACAAAAAAACCCACAAATAATCAACATAAAGCCACCGAAACTTTCCAGCTTTTATTGTCATATTGTGGTCTAGTCAGTTCTGCTCGTGAGAACTTTTTCTAGCTTCATCTTTGATTCTCAGCAGTTTCACTTTGACCCCTTTTACCACATATCATGACCTCTTATCAAATCTCAGGATTGGCTTTGTTTCCTTCTCTGCCTTCACATGTTGCCTTTTGATATAAATCTCATCTGATTCACAATGTCTATTTCTTGCAGTTGTAATCTTTTCTTGACTTCTGGGAGAAGCATCTTCCTCTGTTTTTGGGATGATCTTACTCACCCTTTCTTGATTGTCCTTTTTCCTTCCATTCTTTGTCATCATGAGCAAATTCAGCTAAACCTCCCTGAATAACATGTCACCCTTATCCCGTGAAAACACGACATAAGGACAAGTGTCAAATAGCACAGAGGTCTTAAAGCAATGATCTCTGAAAGTATATTCAAACCTGACTAGCTTTAATTTGTGCTTCCTCTTCAGACCATTCACTAGGGCCACTCCAGAGGAACAGAAAATGGAGGTTTTTGTTTCATAAATCTTTGTGTCCTTTCTTCCCTTTTGAGAGTAGGTGCATCGTTTCATTTCACTCCTAACAGGAAGCAGTTTATCTGTGAGTGCCAGGAAATACAGAAAGGATCATCATCAGGCGAGCATAACCATGAGATAAGTAGGGATGTGTGCTCTGTCTGGAGAAAAGAAGGGAAGGGAGGAAAGGCAGGGAGGAGAGGAGAGAGATATGTCAGCCAGGCACTGCCTTACAAGCTGTGATACCAGAATAGAATAACAGTATTACAACATCCTGGGATGACCAGGTCAGTCCCCCTGGGACAGGACTTTGTAGTTTTCCTGAGGGAACCCGGGACCCTTGAAACTACCCCAGCTGTTTACAAAGGATTTGATGGTGTATGTCATTTACTACCTATTGTAAGAATTCTTTTTTTTTTTTTTTCCCTAAAAGGTTTCCACCCCAGGAATATCTTCTAGGGCAAATTATCACCAATGGAAGTAAAATTTCCTCTTCCAGAGTTCCAGGTAAGCTCATCTTCCATATCGCTAACATCTGATTTTACCTCTTAAATGCACTTGCTACCAAAGAACTCCCTCTCACAGTTGTATAAATACTGAAGGTAAGGGCGACTCTTACTGGGGGTAATTACTGTGGAAAAAAAATAGACCTTTGCTCTCAACTATTTTTGGTTTCTTTCTGGTGGGTAGAGTATATATTGAAAATATGAAGATCTAAACCAATGTACTGTCTATCTAAACAAAATCCAGTTGTTTTTTTTGAGATATGCCAATGTTTGAAGATAGCCTTTTATGCTTGGAAAGATAAAACTTTGACTGGGAGATGACTGTGACATGGATCCTAGTAAAGTTTTGTTGTAGTGTCATGAGGTGGTATTCAATCATGAGTAATAACAGCACTTTCTGAAGCCTCTGAGATGTCAACAAGGATGTTTTACCTGGAAAAAAGTATCAACTGTACTGTCAAACTACAGGGCAGTATTTGCCACCTGACTGGCAGTGTTGGCTGTGTAATTGCCCCCTAAGAGCAATCTGACTGGTCCCAAAGTGATTCAGGAAAATGAAGATAGGACAGTGTGTGCTCCAGAGGAAAGCTGACTGTATGGGGTACTGCCAAACCCTGGAAAGGATGAGAAAGGCCACAGGCTACCTCATTCCAGCCTTACCCCCAAGAAGACTGGCTGGGTGCATTCTTGGCTTTGTCGCTTGTGAGTAATCTCAGACCAAAATGAAGACATGGTTCTGCGGTTGCGTTTTCTGTGGTGACCTGTTCATGATTGTTGTTGCAGATGTGGACAAAGCAACACTTAACCAAGTTAAGGGTGAAAACTTTNAGTTAAGGGTGAAAACCAGTACTTTCTATTCCAGGCAAAAACCAAAAAGGCCCTTATCCCCTAGTGGCGACTCCTTTTATCCCACCATGCAAACAGTGCAGTATGAGACGAGTACAGCCCAGTCTTTAACATACATCATGTCTTGTTTTTCCCGTGGACCAGGTGTCCTACTATCTTTCCTCCCCTGTTGGAGGTGTCCCGAAGCTCTGGGAAGGAAGGCCAAATGCTTAACACACAGCTCATTTTTCTCTTGCATTTCTTCTTGTATTTCCACACAGCCTCACAGCTGATCTTTCCCTGTGCATCAGTAGGGTGTGACAGCCTGTGATGTCTTGGTGGTTGAGTAGCCGTGTGGAGGAACAAGAAAAACTGTCCACATTCCCAGTGTATGCCATTGAGCATGCATTTCCTTGAGCCAGGTCTGATCCTGTCCTTCAAGTGGTACAATATTGTGATGTTCTGATAGCAGACTGGCATAAGTGTTACTCTTTTCTTTGGGGAGATTTGGACCTGGTCTGACCAGGAACCAAAGGTCTGGCAAGAACAGCCAAGCCTGGGGGAGGGTCAGGACCCCAGCAAAGCTTAGGAGGCATCAGAAAGGTGACATTTCTGTGGTAATCTGAGGGCAGAATGCAGGTGGGAGCAAAGAGAAAGCAAATCCAAATTCATTGGCTAGGATGTTCCCACCATCCCAGTCATCAATGTAGGAAATCCTATACAATGTCTGTCTCCCTCTCCAACCAAGACTATAGGGCTGATGCAGGCTATCAGGGTGAGAAGGGGGAAGCAGACAACATGGCATGATCCCTGGCTTTCAAGGAACTCTTCATATGTGAAGAAGTCTTTGGGTTTGGTGAAGTATGATAGAAACTTGTATGGTTGCAGGAGCTTGGGGGCAACATCCCATCCCTTACCTAAGTGAAAAGTTGGTTTTGTTTTATTTGCCACGATCATGCTCAATCACAGATATGTGGTTTTGCCTAAGAAAGGGATGGTTGAACTGATGCTTACTGTCTTCTGAGTGGTATGTGCATCAGGCATCTGACTCTCAGCGAGAGAAGTCCTGTGTTTATTGGCTTACAGGTGGCATGTAATGCTCCAGCACTCTGTTGCCTGACATGAAGGAAGGGAAAGCATAGTACAATGAACGTCTGTTTGAGGAAAGCAGTAGCAGGACAGTTCACAGTGATGTGAAAGATGTACAAAAGTGCTTTTACGCATTTCCCATATGTGATG
>VWYK01116134.1:2275-13425 GCA_013399775.1 Semnornis frantzii | reverse complement strand
TTTTTTTTTTAATCTGTGGAGGTTTTTGAGAAAACTTTTTTCTCTTAATGAAAATCCGTTGGGGCATATTAAGGTGATTGATTCATATTAAGTATATTGCATTAATGATTTCAGAACACCAAATGCCTTGAACTGATACACAAACATGTTAAAGAGTTTTGGCTGCAGTGCCATTCCTAGAAGCTGAAGCTAGGTCTTCCATGTTGCAGATTCCTTTAAGTGACTGTGCTTGCAGCTGGTATAGAAAGCACAATGACAATATGCTTGGAGCTGCTAACAAATTAGGCATGATGAAGATGGTCTTCCACACTCAAAAGTTTGAAGAGACTATTTTCTTAAATGTCAATAACATCTAGAAGCTTGAGCTGGGATCAGTTCAGTTTGTGCAAGCCATCATTTTTGCAGTGTAACAGCATGCAAGCATCTCATAAATTGCACTTCATCGGACTGTTACTATTCTGAGATACTGTTTAATTATCTTTATTTTGTGCTTCTAATTTCAGAATTTCCCTTTCTGCTATTCAAGGTGATACTGGAGATACTCCTTTGAAGAGATGTTTTCAATTTTTTTGTTTTCCGCAAAATGTCTCTTAGGTCGTAGTCATGAGGATGCAGCAATAGGATGTTTACTTTCCTTATCCTTCTAAACGTTAAGGCAGCTAACTGCAACAGTCCAGAGTCAAGTACTCAGTTGCTTTTGAGACTCTCTTTGAAATGGAAATTTACCTTTTGCAATCCATGTACTGAGAAGCATGGAAGATACCTTTGAAACTCTGAATGCATGCACAGCCATGGACAGACCTACAGTAGTAGGGAATGGTGGGCAAGGTATTGGTGGTGTTGATTTCAAATACAGACTAAGATGTTTCAACATCTTGAAATATAAAATTACATTATTCTGTATCTTGGAGCTAATTTTCTCAGTAGATTGGTTTCTAATGCTTACAACTGTACTGCAAGGCAATGTAATCTAAAAATAATAGAATCATTAATATATTTTTCTTTCAGGAGGTTTTGGGGACAAAATGTAGTACGTGAGTAAGGCCCTCTTAAGGAAGGGATAAAACTATAGCTATGAAGTAGTGAGGTGTGGTAGTTTAAGGCTTGTTGGAATATTCTAAGAAGAGATATCGGGACTTTGTTGAAAGTTCAGTGCAGAATCTGAATGAGCAGGGCATTGGTTGTAAAGGAATAATAATGATAAAGCCTGTATCATTCATTGGTTTCCTAATTGGCATAAAAACCCAATATATAAACAATTTCCTTCTCTTGGCTTTAGGGCACTGGAGCTCTTCACTGTTCCTTTGTTCCTCTCTAATTCCTCCACTAACATTTTCCAGATAACATGAGAGATCTTGCTGGTTTTCTGTCTGGGGAGAGAGAAGGAGATGTCGGCCCCTTCTGGGCCTTGTTTGTCCAGTGGGGAAGTTTGGATTTCTGTATTATTTCTAAATTGTATGTAATTGTAAATACATGTAAATATATTTTATATATATACTTGTGAATCTGGCTGTCCTGTAAAGTACAGCTTTATCTTACTTCTGAGCTCTCTGAACTGGTCTGATAGATTTTACTCTGGGGGGGAGGGGGAATTTCCTAAACCTACCACATGAGGTGGTGATTTTACTCAGCTGTATAGTCATCAACCCAGTTATTAACATTTTATGGTTTGACTGTGGTTCAATTATGTTAGATTATTATTTATCTGTTGATTATTTTGGCTTCTTTGAACACTTGATTTATTCGAAGAGGAATTATTTGTTTGTTTGCAGGTTGTTTTTATTTTTTTCAGGGGGAGGGGGTTTTGTTTTGAAACTGCTTGACATTTGATGGTGTTGGATCAGTTGTTTTTTTGGTGGAGTTTTTGTGTTTTGAGTTTCTGTGGGGTTTTTTGTTTGTTTGGGTTTTTTGGGTTGTTTTGTGTTTTGTTTTTTTTTTTTTCTGGAAAGTGAAGTCATAGAAACTCCACTAATTAGAGAGTTTTAAATTTGTCTTTAGAGTCTATTAGAAGGTGATTCTGAAAAAGGCAAGGAGGAGCAGGGAAAGATGTGGCAGGAACAATGTGGATCCTCTTTGTGATGATATTGTTTCCTTTTCACAGCCTATAATACAATTTTCTCCATTAAAATATTCCAATTAGCCTCAAACCAGCACACATATTTATGCCTATAAAAACAAATGAGAGAAGCAATTGCTAAGAGTAATATTGCCTTCTCTGCACTCCAACCCTATTGTTTTCACTATGTGTGCCTAAATCGGAAGGGAGGTGGATATTTTTGTGGTGGTTGTGGGGTTTTTTTCGATTTGGTCTTTCTGTTTGGTTTTGCTTGTTTGTTTGTCTCAGGTGAGCTTTGGTGCCCTTGAATTGTATTTTTTCTGTAGTCATTAATTTGTGGTTCTGAGCCGATGAATTGTGGTAAGTTACTAAATTAAAATCATGAGCAGGTCCTGGTTTGAATAGGCTTGCTGCTGTGGGGCACCTTTTTTTCATTTGTGGAGGAAAATTAAATGAATAAATAAATAATATTCAGCAGAGTAATGAGGTAACTATGTTAAGACTCATGAAAGCACTTGAGCTTGGTATATTTGAACTGCTTTATATAAGTGCATATGAAAGGAACCGGGTAGTTCTGCCCTGCGGCATTCACAGCCTTAAAAACTCATTTTGTCTTCACTTTACTTTAGTATAAAGAATGAAGAGCGTTGGGGAACTACTTTGTGTGTGGACAGGAAGGGTACCAGGGCTACATTTATTGTTAAACTGTGTCTATCCATTGCCATGTCCTCATCCTTGGACCGGAGAAATGCCAGGAGTGGCAAGACATTGAGCCAGGAATGAGTCTGTTTGGAGCAGTGGCTGCATATGGAGCAGCATAAAGTCTTGGTGTGAGGGGTGGACATGAAGAAAACTGGGCAAAGAAGATCAGAGGTGGTGAGGAGCAAAGCTTTTCAGCTCTGTGGTGTCTTTTGATGAGAAAGCCTGAATGTGGGTAGGGAGATGGTGTGGAGGAAATCCAATGATGTTTGGAGCCCAGCTGCACCTCTCAGCCTTTTTCTGGGGTGGAAAGGGCAAGGTGGCCGAGTGGAACTGCGTCGTCTGAGCTGGCCTGACTTTCAGAGGAGCGACTGAAAGTCGGTTATTTCTATTTATGCCGTAACTTTTTTTAAAAAAGCGTTTCTCACGTTCCCTTTCGCTGTAACCTGTCACCCGAGTGACTCGGTATCTCGGGGCTAGGTGGCAGAAGCCCTCTGCCGGGGCGAAGCGCGCTGCCCCGAGCTATCCACGAGGTGGCAGCACAGAGCTCGCTCCCGTGAGAGCTCGGCTAAGGTTCAGAGGTAGCAGAGCCAAAGGCACAGCAGTGGAGCCGGCTTCTGTGAACACATCCTTGGGAAAAAGATGGCTATTCCGAAAGTAAAGAGGAATGACCATGGAAAAGTCAGCTTTGGTCAAATCTGTGACATAGGAATGAGTCATGAATGTTATTTATCAAAATATTTTCTAGGTTGTGGTGTTTGACCTTCTGGAATGAAGTTTGTAGGGACAAAGACTTGAAGTTTGCTTGATTGCATTCACTTTTGCCCCCACAGTTATGGGATAACTGGGCAACAGCTCACTGTTAGGTGGCATCTGTGTAGTTTCCCAAAGCCAGCATATCAAGAACCTGCACAACTTAATAGCACTTAAATTCAATGCTGTTTCTTAATCCCTTATTGAATACCAGCAGATTAATTTTGCTTCCTTAAGCCCTGTTACTGCCTCCAAGCTTGATTTAACTTACTTCTTGTTGTGGTAGGCCTAAATAGGCTTATACATGTCATGGCTTGCCCAGACGTGTTCCCCTGCTCTCCCTCCTTCTGTTTTGGGAAGAAGCAACCATGGGAAAGAGGACAAAGAACCTGGAGCCACTGAGTCTGAGGACTCTGGCTTGTCCAGACTTGTTTTGCATCCAGTAGTAAACAGGATACACACTCCTGCCTTGGGCAAGGCCTGTGTTACGGCCAAATTTGGGTAAAGCAAGACCTGGCTTCATCTAATATGGTCACACTCTGCAAAGTGCCATCCTGATTGGCTAATCTATGTCCAAAGGCCCATTAACTTTGGGCTGTGTTGATAAAAAGGGATGAGCAGGTAACACAATGTGCTCTCTGCCATTGTATTCATGTGCTGCCTCATTGCATCCTGAACTGTCTGGAACTTTGCTCCCAGGAATAGGCTCTAAATGCCTGCAGGCAATTGACCTGCACAGCCAGCGTGACATTGTGCCAAGCCTGCACATCACTGCAAGCTTCTGCTGAATCGGGAATCAAGCGTAACCAGGTCAGAGACTGTGCCAGACTCCCAGCTTCCTGAGAAAAGACCCTGGGAAAACTCCAAAACCTCTAATGGTTTTAAGACCACTGACAGCAACCCCTCGATGTGCTTTGGGTACTGTGTGATAATATTTTGTGAGTAAATACTTAAAGCCTCTTGTAATCACTAATTGCCTTCTGCCGTAAGCAGAAAGGAGCTTCCTGCATCCATCTAGTGGCTAAGCAGGGTAATGAACTGTAAGTGGTATATTGACCACAAGAACCTTCTCTTCCAGTATAATGTTTGTGTTTGCTAGTTACCTCTTAGAGTGTTCCAGTTTTGCCTGTTCCCTGTGTGTATAAATTTCCAAACTGGGTGTTTTGAACTTTGTAAATAAATTTTCCTGACGAGATTTGATATTAGTAAACAATTTTCATAGCTATTAACAATCTCTGCCTGGATATCAAAATTAATATTGATTATTAATTTTGCATCCTCTGTAACATGTCTACATTTAAAAATCAAAATACTTACAGCTAAACTACCTCAATTTTTTTTAAATACTGAAGATTTACCTTGGGGATGATGGAATTGATACTGTAAATAGCAGTTTTTACATTGTTACATTGTTTAGCACCGGTAAACCTGTCGTTTTCTGGCCTCAAATGTTCCCAAAGCTACCATTTGGAAAGGAGAAAGACAGGTCATGTGCACAGATAGACACCATCTCTTTTACTCTTTTGGTAAAGACAACTACCTAACTTCAAGTTAGGAATGCTTCTGACAAAATAAAAATAGAAAAAAATCAACCAACCAACCAAAAAAACTCCTAACAATGAGGGAAAAAAAGCCCCCAACAAAACCCACAGCAACAAGAACCATATAAACAAAAACCCCAAGCCCCACAACAATTAATGTATTTTCCATATAAATATGTCTGCTTTTTTATTTTTTTTTTATTTATTTTTTTCCCCAAAATACCTCAGTATCTCTCATATTTCTAGCAGTAGCTTCAGGGAATACAATACTGTCTTGGTAGCTATTGTAGAGCACAGCTGCTGCTCTGTGTCTTGGATGATGACTGAAACCAATAGTGCCACATCAGAGGGCCTCTCATTTTCACAACTTATAATTCTACCTGGGAAGAAATGTTTATATATACTCTTTAAAACATATACAGTGAGCTCAATTACTCTGTTTGTACATGGTCAAATCAGACTTCTTCAGGACATGAGGATTTAATGTCTGGATGCCCATCAGTTGTCTGTGGGTCTGTTTGAATGTCTGAGCAGTCTGTAGCACTGCATGTCAGATTTATTTGATTCACATAGTGTGCAGCTTGAATTTAATGCTGATGGGAAGTGATGGGTTTGCCGCAGTTATATCTGCAACTCTGAATATCCAGAATTCTTGAATCAAGGTACTAAATGCTTAATTTGCACACCAAACCATAGTGCTACATGATTACTGTGAGCATGTGTTGAGTCAATGAGGAAATTGCCTGGATCATTGGTATCATGATCACCCCAGCTCCCAGCCCATCCCAAAGTGCAAAGCAACCCAATGTGAGTTGCTCCCTGGGGTGTTCCTGCTGTACTCCAGCCCTCTGCTGCCTGCAGTTCCTGCTATTAATGCAGTACCTCTGCCAGCTTCCTTGACACCATGGCCCTTTGTGAGAATGAGGAAAGATGTGTCTTTTGTGATTCCCAAGAATGTGATTCCTCTTTTGACCTGTGTATCTCTGTTTACAGCCAACCCTTTCAACCAGCTCAGAATTTTTGCCCCTCCTAAACTTGAAGATATGCTGGCAGCTCAAGCTTTAGTTCCCTTGAGTGAAGAGTATGCTCCAGATTAAAAAAGGTTCAGTTGGAGAATCATTCCATCTTTATATCCATCCCGCTGTTGTCCCTACACAGCTATTGCAGTTACAGCACATACGTTGTAACCAGATGATTTAACAAACATCTGATAGCATAGGAAGGTGTTTATGAGTTGCATTAGTGTTGGAACAGATTATTATTTTCCTACTGCAGTCTACATGTTGCTTTAAGGTGAGTGAAATGCTACTGGCAGCAGCATGGACTTTCAGTCCTTGCTCTTCACTTGGAATCTGGAGATCTTTTCTGTTCTAGCTGAAAAACAGCAGTTCAGGACTTTCTTGTAGATAAATGATGCCTTTTGATTTTTAACTAAGAAGATGCTCTGTTGCATTAAATTCTTCCAGTTTGTCTCAAGAGAAGAGAGAATTGATCTCTTCAAGGGAGTAACCTCTTTTTTTTAGGGCTATCATTGTATTTCTGGTAATAACCAGTGATGACCAGTTACAGTCATTAGGGAGAAGCTGTTCATCCAATGTGCAGACTATTTTTATCTGCAGGGGAAATGAATTAACAGGATGCACCACCTGTCAAATTCACTGTCAGTTTTATTGCCAGCTGATCTACTGGGCTAGTCACTATTCTTAAGGAACACACAGCTTTCAGTGAGCCCTGGGAGGCCTCATGGTGCCAACTTTCCCCCCACTCACTGAAAGCGTGAGCCACAGTGTGCTGTGTGGCAGCCCCCATTTTTGGATGGGATTCACATGGAGCTCCAGGCAGACAAATCTGTCCATGCTGTTGAAAGAGCTAGTGGTTCACATCTGCAGCTGTCCATTGAAACAGACTTTTATGTAGTGCTCATATCTGCCCAAATGGTAGTGCTCATGAGAGGACCCCGACCACTCAAAGGACCTTGGAACTCCCTGAACCTCGCTGACCTTATTAATGAGATCATACCTCCCTTTTGTTCCTTCTAAAGCTTGTCTTATCACTACAAGGGAATAGTGCAGATGTATGCCAACTTTTACACTGCCAGAAGTAAACCAGTTAATATGTATTGCAATTTGTCATAAAGCAAAAGGCCAGGTTTTATTTATACAGACACTTTCTATGTGGGGACTTCCCCCTCCGTTGAGTTGTGCTGGAAAATAGCTACAGGAGACACACTCAGAGAGAACTGTGCAACTTTTATGGCTTTTAAATGACGTTCTAGTGCTATAAATCTGTACAGAAGATCATGTGTTATGAACCAAGTGCTAGCCTATAATAGAAGGGTGAAAGAAGATGACAGTTTTGGCAGGGTCGTCCTGTGGTGTTTATTCAGAAAGGTGCCAAGCAGCTACTCCCTATGAGACGTATCACATCCTGTGAAGACTCCTAGAAGAATATATATTGGACAGAGATGTCAAGAATAAAGAGTTAATGCTTTTTACATACTGCCTCTGCTATCATGATAATATGAGGGTTTTAGTTCATCTTAGATTTACCCCTTTCCTTGATTTCATGCTTAGTATTCACATCTGTCTTCGTACAGGTGTAATTTAGATTTTTGAGACCAGAAAAGACCATTATGATCAGGTAGCCTGACCTAAATAGCAGAGGCCATAGACTTCCAGCTATGCTTGTGTCTATGTTACACCTGTCACCTCTGGCTGACTTCCAACAAGTTGCTGAGAAAGTCTTGATTCTACTACTTCTATTACTTGTTCACTCTCTCCACCTTGCTTTTGCCACGTTCTCTATTACCTGTCTCTCGCTCCTTTTGGCAGTTTCTGTTATGCTTCATCCAGATGGAGCCCCTTTACTCTTTAGTTAATTACTTTCCTGTTCTTATAATAAAGCCTGAAGACTTCTTTTCCAGTAAGGAAAAAGGATTTTCTGTTAATTAGCCTCTGTGCATATGGTTAGAGTTTAAAAAAAAACAAAAAAAAAACAAAAAAAACCCATAGTTTTGTGTGGTGGGGCAGTAGGAGTCCTGAATCTAATCTGTGCTATATGTCATGGATTCATGAAGCTGTTATATACCATAATTGCTTTCAACTCTTATTTTCCATTGCAGGTGCTATGCTTTCATTATAACCTGAGAAATGAGAGTTGGTTCCTTAGTACAGTGACCTGGCTTTAGAAGAAATTGGGTTTTTTATTCCTGATCCAATTATCTGTTTCTCTTGATACCTTTTGTCCCTGCCTGCTGAAATAATTAAAAAATGAAATAATTTAAATTATACATAGTAAGTGCATTTACACTTTACTACATGATAGCTACATAAGGAGTTTGAAATGCTGCCCCTAGAACATATTTCAAGTTTACTGAGCAGTGGTGGGGAAGGATCTTGCCCACCTGTCTGAAGCCCCCATTTTATGTTTTGATGATATGTAGAGTATCAGAACTTCTAGAGCTGGTCCTAAGTTTCCTATCTAGTCAAGGAAGAAGGTTGGTGGTTTCAATGGCCTCCAGTCTGAAATAATTTTTACCTTAAGTCTGGGCATCTTAAGTCATCCACAAAGTATGGTCAGGCAGCTTTCCAGACAAGCAACACAGACAGGTATTGCTGGAAGATCATTTTACTAAGTGAAAATAGACATTTAATTTAATTGTTGGTCAAGAGTGGCGATTGTACTTAATATGCTTTGTACGTTGGGCACCTGGATTTGTTTTCCTTGAAACAATTGTTCAGAGTCTTGGAAAAACCCATTTTTCTAATGTCATCTTTTCCCATTAGTGGAGCCTAATAGGTATTGCACTGGGTTTCTGCAGTGTGCAAAAGTTGCTTATAAATGCTAGGTCCTTATTTTGTCATTTAATTTACATAACCACCATATGGCAACAGTCCATCTACCACATACTGACTGTAACTAATTTTAACATTATTATTCATCTTTCTTCCAGTAACAGAAGGGAAGAACTGCTGTTTGAAGTTGTGTATGTTACTCAACACATAGTAAAATGGAGTGTTCTCCCTTAGATATAATACAGTCTCATCCATCCAGAGCTGAAAACTGGAAAAGAAAATGCATCGAACTGGAAAACTGGACTAATTCCTGAGTTGTTTCTGTGTCTTTAGTGACTTTTTGTTGTGATCAAAATTTAGGTTTCTCTGCTTATCCACTGGAAATGTGCTGCCGGTGGTCTGTTAAGCAGAGTGGTACAACTTGGGAATAGTTGTCTAAATAGGTTGTTAATAATGGAGAAAAATGAGTGACACTGTCTGTTGGAAAGAGCAGAGGAGAAGCTGGCCAAGATCTAGATTAGCTGACTGATCTATAAGATGTAATTTCTAAGCCAAATCATTAAGCCTTGAAAGGTAGCTATTAAGCATCCATAAAGGCTTTTGTATCTTTTGTAGAGCATTGCCTAGAGAAAGCAGAAATAGCCCTGAAGCTTGCACAGGAAATTGGAGAGTGGAGGCAGCAGCTCCAGACCGCGTAAAGCCTGTGTGCTAATCTAGGGAGGGATGAGAAACGAGAACACAGCAAGGCATAGCTGTCTAGTTAGTGAAAGAGGCTGGCTTCTTGTGCTGAAGAGATTGCTCTTAAAGGATGCAGGATATGAATGTTTCTGGGTTGGTTTGTTTGTTTGCTTCAGTAACACTGGCAAGCTAAGAATGATAGGGCTGCAAGGGACATTTGAAATTTACATTTACTCCAAAGCAGAATTAGTTGTCCTTCTTGAGGAAGGTTTGTCTGACCTCTTCTTTAGGCAGTCCATTCCCATGTTTCATTATATATACCAACAGAGGAAATTCTCGTGTCTTGCAGTGGAAACTTTCCTGTTAAAATTTCAACCTCTTACATTTTCCCTCCTCCTATATAGACATATGAACTAGCTGTTCAATCCTTCCCTGCAGCAGCATTTTATGTTTGAGGGCTGTTAGCATCTTTGTCTGAGTCTTATGTTCTTTAGAGTCAAAAACGCACTGCTCCGTCTTGCCTCTGGACTCATGTTTCCTAAGACTCTCCTTGCAGCTCACTTCTGCATTTCTCCCAGTTGGCCCATATGAGCTTTAACTTATTTACTTATTTAAATTTGTATTGTGAGAGCAAGGCAGTTTCACAGCCGTGCCTTGGAGTGCAGAGCAGATAGATTGTTTCCTTAAGTTTTGCATGCCGTATTTCAGCTCTTGGGTGCATGCAGAATCCTGTTGATACCTAAAGAAACCTGCTGTAGCTTGATGTTGACTTATGTTTGACCTGTATTTGATATTGTTTAAGATTTTCTCCAGAATTAATTTTAAAACAACTATTTCCTGTTCTGCAATTGTGTGGTTCATTTGCTTTTATAATATCTGCTGTTTAGCCCTGTTTGAGTGCATTCTGGTGGTTTGGTTGTTTAGGGGTTTTGTTTAGTTTTGTTTTTTCTCCCCTTCAGATCTTATTTCCATTTTTGTCAAGATTATTTTGTCCTTTGCAATATTTTAATTTCCTTCTAGGTTATTGCCATCTGTAAATTTAATATGCATTCTCTGAATCATGGAGTAAATACTGAAATGTATTGCAGCCAGGACAGACCCCTGGAGAACCCCATGTGACACATCCTTCTGTTCCAAGCTTACTCATACATGGCACTGCTCCGCGATAGATGTAAACCTAAATTCCCAGTTTGAGAGTTTGCTAGCCATAGGACTGTCATTTTTACTTTCTCCTGGCTTTTTGTTTCTACATTAATTAATTCTATCCGCTCCATTTTGTGGAAAAATATATATATGTAATTGTGACATCTAAAGTATTAGCCACAGACAGAATTACTACTTTCAGATATATATCTCAGCCTTTATTCCTCACGTCTAGGGAAAGGAAGATTTGCTAGTGCATATTGCTGAGACATGTTTGCAAAGGACAAATTGGCTGATACACTGGAAGAAAGGAAAAGACTGTGGTGTGGTACTCCCATTTCCAACTATAATGTCTCTGTTGAGAAAAATTATCTCAGTTGGCAGCAGGTCCTGCAGGTTTGAGTGAAGACAAGGTTTATCGTTAAGGGACATTTTTTACTTTATTTTGTCTAAATTATCCATATTTGAAAGTTAGAACAGTTAGCC